>JAEIIU010049219.1:0-34701 GCA_018874675.1 Drosophila baimaii | reverse complement strand
AATGACTCCTTCACTGCGTTGCAAACTTCTGACTAAAATTATAATACCCTGCAAGGGTATAAAAAGGCTTACAATATTTATGTATTACTAATACATTTATTTTCTCTAAATTCGTTTAATTAAATTTAAAAGCTTGAAGCGTTTAACTTTAACCTTTACTTAACAATTTAATAAACAAAATAAACCCAACTGAAAACCTTTAACTTTCCCTTTACCTTACACTTTTTAAAATAATATAATACTGTTTAAAAACATGACTTAAATAATCTTAACTTACTTTAGCCTAAAAAATTCAAATATCTCAAACAAGTTACTATCAATAAACTCAAAAAAACCAACCAAATATTACCACCCTATTTAAGCTCTCCCTCTCTCTCGCAATGCTTTAAGCCGGCAAATTGTATGAAATACTTTAAATAATGAGTTATGCACACAACTGTGAAGTTATTTTTTAAGGCTCTCTCTCTCACAATCTCTCTGAGGAGACTGCTCGACATGATGCTGCTGGGTCAATTTGTCGCAGTAAGTACACAAATTTGAAATGCCGAGAAATATGGAAACAAAAGCCACAAAACCGGACAAAACAGGACATGGCCACACAATAAGAATGAGGCGAAGCGGAAAAAGCTCGAAATTAAAGTTAAACGCTCCAAGGATGCACGACTGGAGACAGAGGACGGACAGAGACAGGATAGACAACAGTGGCCAGTGGCCTGGACTGGACTGGACAATGGCCATGGACGAGACAATGGAACTTAATATATGGAAGATATAATAACTTCCGGTAATTTCAATTTTACGAGACGAGAGCGATGGAGATGTCAGGCTGCTGGGCTTTGTTCAAGGAGCTGCGCTTCTTCTATGGCCACAGTCCATATATCATAGTCCTAGTTCACTATGAGGGAAGTGGGAGTTAGCAGGCTGGCTTGGCCATAAACTCCCAGATAAAGGCATAGGCAAATGAAATGTGTAACGTTTCCGAGTTTGAAAAGCGTGAAAAATTTCGCCGCAGAGTGCCCAGAAAAAAGAAGAAGGATAACTTGAAAAAAAAAGAAAACGAAGAAAATATAAGAGGAACTGCACATGTTCTTCTACTGGGCGGCGCGAGGGGGCAGGGGGCATGACGAAAAGCCAGGTCGATGCCTGTCAGTGGCAAGTCAACTTGGCCGAGTCATTTTTTCCATCCGCTCATTCGTAGAGCTTCTGCCACGACACTAAGAAGCAATAAACCTAAAGGGAAATGTAATAAACGAGGAAATCTTGTACGTGACCGACCGCATCGGGGTGGCCCTGGGTCCGGGGTCCTGGGTCTCTTGGCTGGCTGCTTCTGCTGGGGGTTGGCAAATGGACTTTTGCCAGCGAAAACCAAAACAAAAGTGGGAAACGGAAGCATTTTAAAGCGTACCAAAAACGAAAATTCAAAAAAACGCAGCAGAAGATGAACAAAAAAAAAAGAAACGTATTCCTAATCGATAGCGTGTGTGTGCGTGGTCGGCATGGCACACACACACACCCACAGAGGGATAAAAAATAAGGAGCAGTGCCAGAAGAAATCCCCACTACTTAGGCACAATTTGGATGGTTATGGCCCACCAGAGACCAAAATCGATTTCAACCAAACCATTTTTGGCTTCTGCCTCAAATTCTACGAATGATTTTACGTTGCTTTCTGTATTTTTCACAATTTTTATGCAAGGTATTTATAGTTTTCAAAGGGTATATGGCATTCGGGAACCACTTTGTCATTTTCCAAATAAAAAATTAATTAATTTCTTTTATTGAAATTCTCATAAGATGATCTGGGGTTTAACTTCAAAAGAAAGAAGATGAAAATAATAATTTTGAGCACAAATCAGAATACTATAAATAAATTAGAGGTAATCCCCGAATAAATTAAACTTATATTATATGTTTTAAAATTATTTTAAGTAAGTTTTTATTTTTCAAAGCTACCTTAGGTATCTCCCAGTCTTAGCCTTCGCTCAAATTCTCTTCTCCCCACTTATGTTCCTGCCATTCTGGCCCAGCATCGCTGATAAGACGAAAGCCAAGTTAGCCAGGAGTTAGCCGGTCTTACGTGGAAATCAAAATCAAAACACAACCCAAAGGCTTTTGCTCGGCCCATATGGCAGCTGACCAGGCCCAAAAGCTGAGAGCCACAAGCTGAGAGCCAAGAGCCGAGAGCCTTAGCTGTGATTTCTTTTTAATGGCGTGACACTAGACAACCGCCGACCGGCCCCAATCGGAGACATCGGATGCCTTGGCAGCAACAAGGCTTAATTACTCAGCTGGAAATCGTTCATCGCTCGTGGAGCAAAGCCCCCAAGACCGAGTGGCGATCTCCGGGAACACCCAGGCAGGATCTTGGGGCACCGGCCAATTGGTGCTGATGTGGCCGCCGAGATTTGCATGAGAGCTCCTCCAGTAAAAAAAAAAGAAAAAAACCGAAATCCATTCCTGCGACATTATACGGTCATAAAAATTGTAGCCAAAGAGCCAGAGAGCCCTGGCTAAATTGTCATAAGGCGATTTGTACAATGGCTTTCATTAAATTGAAGCGCATTTTTAATAAAGCGTAAAAAAAGCAGTAGCTGTAAAGGAAACTTTGCTTGGGGGAAAAATATATATATAAAAAAAAGAAATGCGGGGAAGCGGTGCTTAGCTGCCGCGACAATTTTAATTTAATGATGCGGACTTAGTCCTTGTAATGGCCAGTCCGCGTGTCCTTTGCGCTACGTTTGTTAAATTAACAGCCGCGTTTGTCATTTCAAACAGAAAAAAAAAACGAGAAAGAAAAACGAAACAAAAATGGGGGAAAAAGCGTAACAGAAATCGACGAGGCAACATAAAAATAATAAAAATAAAAAAAGAAACAAATAAAAGCATATGGACTCGAAGTTGGGACAACTGCGAATTAATTTAAATGATTTTTATGATGTCATTGCGCAACTGAGACGATTCCGTGGCGCCCAGTACGAGTGTCTCTTTTTATTCGCTCCAAAAATCCCGAAAAACAAACTCCCAACTGGCCGAGTTTGCCCTTTGGCTGCTGCTGCTGCTGTGGTGGCTGGCTGCTGAAGTAGCTACGAGCGGTAACGAAATTCACGGTAGGAGATAAAAATGTAGCAAATCGAAGCAACGATCAACAACCGGAGGTGATGAGCTGCAAGCCGGAGAGGATGCCGAACAGTGCACCGCATCGAAAAGCGCAACGCCAGGGATTTTGCCTCGGTTTTTTCGGGCTTTGACTTTGCCTTCAAGTCGGCTGCAGTTGGCCAAAAGAGTCGAACCAAGCGATTGGATGTGCTGGCTGCCGGGGGGCCCAGTACGGCAAAGCCATCTAAACTTGAATGCTCTTTATGAAAAGCTTTTTTCTACACAAAAAACATTTAAAATATATTTAAAATCTTAAAGTTAAAATGGAAGTTTAAGGCATTTTAAGTTTCTATTTTTGGCTTAAAGCATTTTAGTTAAATGATAAATCTTTGAAAGCTCAGTAACCGCCTTTTTCACAGATTTATGTAAATCTTCCTATTATATAAAGGACCCTCACTGAGAGTATTCTCTGCGAAGCGAACGAAACTGAGACAAATGTGATAACCACGCAGCGATACGAGTACTCGTACGCCAGAGACTCCACCAAAGCTACGTCTGCCACCCGAAGCCTCTTCATTCCTCCAGAAGACTCGTCGTCTTCCAGCGACACGACGACAACAACAACAACAACTTGGCCAGAAGAATCGGTGAGGTTGAGAAACTTCATGCACGGCACAGAGGGGAATTTATTGTCGATTTGGCGAGGTGTATCGACAACGCAACTGCTACTGGGCACACACACGGCCCCTGAATGCAGAATTCAGAATGGAGAATGGAGAATCGAGAACGGAGAACGCAGAAGAAGGGAGCATCCAGAATGCAGGGGCGCTTCTGCAGCCCGATATCGTCCAGTGCCAATCTGCATCCGCAGATTCCGGGTGACTGAGGGGCTAAAGAAAAAAGAGGAAACAACAACAGCAGCAGCAGCCTTGTGCTGAGGTTTTAATTTGTACGATGCTTTGTGGCTGCTGGAGATTCTAAACACGGAAAAATATACATTAAGATTTAGATTTTGAAAAAATATAAGCTTTTCTTAATTTAAAATATTTTTTATACAATTTTCACCTTGGAATCTTTCTCTAAAATTAAAAATAAAGAATGCTTTATAGTCTATTTGTGTTGTGAAAATTCGATCTTGAAGTTTAGTGTCCAATTATGAGAAAAGATACTCCATATCCCAAGTATTCTGTTCTTATTTATCATGACTTTATAGTTTAGGGGTTTATCCAAGTGTTTTTAATTTTACCACATTTTTTCCAAGTGCATTCAAGCCAAGGTGATGAGATGAAGTTGGTGGCTGGCTGCATTTTGGCCCGGCCTGCGCACAAGTTTGCCTGATGATGTGCCCACTGATAAGCGAACCATGGACCATTGGACTATGGGTCTGGTCTGGTGCCCAGTTAAAGGGGCTCCCGGCATGATAAAGCCCCCCGAAAAGTGTGGATTATTTCATTTTGCTACGTTTTGTAGCCGCCTGCTGGTGGGGAAGCCTCCTCTTGGAGGATCTCCCTCTTTGGCTTTTGATGCTGCTGCTGCTGCTTCTTTGGCTGTTGTTTTGCGGGTAATGAATAAATTTGCGCAATTTGTTAAGTGAATTCCTTTGTAGCGCGATTTTTTACGAGTTCGTTCGGCTTGCTCGCTGTGGCGCTTTGATTTTGCGAGGTGAGGATGCTGGGGAGATTGTGGTTAGGTGTGGAGAATTCAGCATAGAATGTGGCATGGCTAATGAAGAGCAATTCTTCGGAAGAGTCTTTGAAAAAGCAATAGAAACTAGCTAGGTCTATGAACTAATTTTTCCGAATATTTTATATATGGTCTTGGTTCTATAATATTTGTAAATAATTATCTATGTCATAATCCTTTAACATTTTATTAATTTACAACTTGAACATAGTTTCACATCTACTAATATAGATTTTTTTAATTATTTAAGTCTTAATCCTTTAATTTCTTATTAATTTCCTTCTTAAATAACGTATCTCCTCTGCTTGTATGGTAAGACATTTATGGCACCTCCTCAACAACTTCCTCTCCCTTAGCGAAGGCATTTAAATGCATTTCCTAATCACACAACCTCACCACACTCAGGCACACACACACATACACACTCAAGACTTAACCCTTTGCTGGCATTTGCCATAAAATCTCGGCACTTCCGCTCCCAACAAGAACACCGGTACACGGAATAGGAGAACCCAGAGGGACCTCACCCCGAACAACCCTTGGGTTGGTGTGTGTTGCATCGAATGCTCTTCCTGCAACAATTTCCGCTTTGCTCTTGGCTGCCGGCAAAGTCTAACAAATTCAAATTAGAAAATCCCAACATAAATATCTATGCATTCACGCCGTACCGTCCGTCCCTCCCCGCTGCCCCTTTGCTTGATAGTTCGCCGTCTGAACAATAGATGTCGCCGGGCTGTGATTGCAGCTCCTGTGCAATATGCGAAGGGTTGCAAAATGCACCCTCATGTGTGTGTGTGTGTGTGCCGGGATATGAGTGCTTGGAGAGTGTGTGTGCGTTGGCTGTGTCTGATTTTTGTTGGAATTCAAAAGATTTACAAATACTTGTGCAGTCCTTTGGCAGTTGCACTTAAGCAGGATCCTCTTGCCTCTCGAAGGACGAAGCGACCTCCTTGAGTGCAACCCCCGGGGAGCTGTACGATATAGTCTTCTCTCTCTCATCTTGAACTCGTCGCTGAACCAATAAAAATGTTCATCCAAAGTCGGGGGTTTTTAAAGCAAGATACTTGTCGTCAGCACAAATTTTGTTCACCTCTTCACTGGTTGTACATACTCCTTGTTATCCTTCTGGTTTTTTCGCTTTTCCTCTTCTTTTTTTTTAACAGCACCCCAGCGTCTTGTCAGACCGAAATGTTTGTTTTGTTGTGTCCTCAACTGTATTTGTCTTTGCGTTTTTTTTTGGCCCTCCTCCGGCTTTACATTGCTCGATTTTTGTTTATTTCGCTGACGAGGCAAAAGCGGCGAACGCCACGAAAATTGTCAATATAGCGCAGGACAGAAAGAAAGAGTCAGCGGCGGCATAAAAATATACAAAAAATATATAGAGGAAGATGAGTGGAGTCGACTTAGGGATAACCTTGTTAAAATATCATTGGTAATAAAATATTTCAAAGAATATCATTTTTACCAAAAAGCAGGAGTGCCCATGTCATGATCTATTTGCCTTTTTTGTCGGTTTTTTTATACAAAGATTTAAATATCATCAAAATTAAAATTTAAATAATATTCCCTCAAATCAGTGCTGCCCACACAGAGCATCCGAAAGCCCTTAGCCATTCGTTTCTCAACACGACAGCGTACGAAGCTTTCCGAAGTTAACCGAAGCCCCGAGAGCATTCGAGCTAAGTCTCGTGAGCACTGCCTGAGCACCTCTGCCTGGAATACAAAATACCCTCCCACAGCCTACAATTACAGGGTACAAAAAATCACGCATACAAGCCATCAGCAGGCAAAAGGACGCACCCACATTACGAGACACTGTGGATATTTTATGAGTGGGTTGTCCTGGGTGGCTGAGTCGCATCGAAGGGTTAACAATGGCGCTCCTCCGTCCAGCTTTTCCACTGCCATTTTTGCTGCTGATGCGGCGGCTGACTCTTCTGCTGTCATATGCAAAAAAAAAAAAGCGAGAGAAAAAAAAGATAACCAGGAATCGGGAAATGGAAAATACAGAGGGTTAAGGGCGACAGCAAGGACACCACCAGGCAAGCAACACTTTTGATAACATTTTATTACAACGTACTCGTAGGTGTGATTTTTATGGTTTTGCTATGCTCAACGGATTTTTTTACAGCTTCTCCACCCGCCGCTCTTCTTATTGTTGTTGTTGTCTATGGTGATTGCATGGGTTAAAAAAAAAGGACACAGGGTTGAACTTGATTGCTGGATGGGTTAAGGTTCAAGCGGTTGATAAGAATCGTTCATTGAGTGAAATTAAAGTGATTTCCGCAAAACGGATCACATCGACAAGGCTGAAATGGTTTTATGGCTAAGATAAAGGGGAAGTATACATACATAAAAGCAATCTATTCTGTGACATAAAATCATTAACATTGTTTTATAAATACAAAAAAAAATTACAGCTTCCGAGGTCTATAAATATTTATAATAACAAATAAATTCCCAAGTGTAAGTACCAAAAAAATACATTCTTTGTCATTCTTCTTTGTAGAGTCTAACAATAAAGACTGGTTATAATATCCTTAAATGAACAATTTCTTGAAAGATTTTATTAAATGTTATATTGGGCAAAATAGCCAAGATATGAATACTATTAAATATTACCAATATCTTAAGAAGAGAAAAAGTATTTTCATTATTTCCTAGCTCAAAATTAAGCCTTTTCAATATTTCCTGACTGAAAAACAGCATTATTTCTGTACAAATTCCTCATTAATTCGGTTGACTGACAAAGTATACGTTTCTTTGGCTAATTGGACAAACAATTGTCGAGTAAATCAACCGACAAGCTCTCCCATGTCAACAGTTGATTTTTCATGTAATTGCAAATGTATCCATGAAACCTATGATAGTGTTTTCTACAGCAGGAATTCACTCTGATTGTTTTTTTTTTTTTTTTTTTTTTCCACCAACCATTTGATATTAATATTTATATCAATATGAATTTTACGGCTTTTCACCGAACCAACAACAAACACAATGCAGCAAACAAAGGCGCAACACCAAAGCTGAATTATTCATGTGCCTAACGAATAAAAAAAAACGAAATAAATTATAAGAAACACGGGGCGAACAGCAGCGGCGGCGGCAGCAACAACAACTAATTATTCATTTAATACTGTACGAGATTTGCACATTAAAAGTATAAAAAAAAGAGCCTGACCAAATGCGCCCCAGCATCGGCGGTATCGGTGGTCTCTCTCTCTAGTTTAGTGGGTCAAGAAATCCAGTTTATTAACATTCAAATTAATACATACAAATGACGTCTCTGCGTTTATGGTGCATAATAATTAGCCGACGACAGAGAGCGCTCGACTGGCGCTAATATGCTCCCCGCTCGGACCAAGGACCAAAAAAAAAATAAAGCGGAAAACAGGAGCATTAGCATAAAATTAGAATTTGTAATTGCGGCGGCGCAACAGGCTCTCCGAAGTTCAGAGTTCCGAGGGATGCCGGGCGTGCGCCGCTTAATTAAAATGCAACCTCGGCTAGACAGAGTCGTCCCCGACAAGGAAGCGCCTGCGCAAAAGGACAACACGCCCGGCTCAGCTTTTGAATTATTCAAATGGCTGTGTGGCAGCCCATCCAGCCAGTCAGCCAGCCAGTAGTGGCTGTGCGCATAGCCTTTTTGGCGTGTTGACTTTTTGATTATGCGCATAATTTTTGGGCCAGAGAGCCCAATGTTATGACAGGCGCGAGGATGCGCCGACCGAGGGACAATAATTAAGTCATGGCAATTTGTGACAGAGTCATTGCCGCAGCAGGTTGCCTTCACACAGATGTTAATTATTATCATAAACATATCGAGAATCTGGCGAGATTTTTTCAAAACAGGATTTGTCTGAGATATGAAATTTGTACAATAAAATAATTTAAATTGTTTACGAAGTGCAGAGAGTGCTTAAAGATTCCTTAAATTTATTTACTGTTCACTTAATATATTGTTTAATTAGAAGTCAATAACAGGAATGCAATTGTTATAAATATTTATTATATTTGGTTGGGATTACAGGACAAGTAAAGTGTTTTAGGTGACTAATTTAGATTAATAGTCTTGGAATTTATTTAAATATTTTTAAATGATATGATGACAACTGCCCTTAGTTATTTAATAAATTTAATTTCAAAGATACATTTGCTTGATGAAATATATATAGAGACTATCTTGTAAAAAGCGAAGTTTTAACATACAAAGTCTCTCTGAAAACATTTTAAAATATTAGCAGTGAAAAAAGGGAATAATCCAAATATTTTATATAAATATTATACCTAATATTCCCAAATTATTCTCCAAACATGTAAATTTCAAACCTTTTTCCTTAAAAATCTCTAAAAATAAATAAAGATATCGCTTTAAAATCGCTACCCTGCCCTCTCCCAATCGATATCGTATGGAACAATATAAATTTAGTATCTCGCCGACAAAGCAATTCCAAAAGACCCCGAAATTTCCCCTTTGGCTAAAGCCAGAAAATCGAATCAGCCTTCGATGGGGCTACTCCGCCTTCCGTTTGCTGCCGCCACTGATTCGATTTCCATGCAATTTTTGAATGAAAGTGCGGGAAATGTCATCCATAAACTATGCCGCCAGGTAAAAGGGTGCCACTCAGCCGGGAGAGCTACGAACACCGAACCCCAAACCCAATCCACTCGAGCGTTTCTCCAGTGAAATGGAACTAAGCTCGAGCGCTTGTCGCACACGGCGTCGGCGGCAGCATTTGCATGTGTAAAGTCATAAATAACGAGACAACATAACACTTAAAGCACAGAGACACAAAGACAGAGAGACACACTCACCGCACAGAGAGCTCCTCCTCCTCCTCCTCATCCACAGGACTCGCAGGACCGCTCGCTATCGAGATGCGATATATGACAGGAGTCCCGAAAATGCATGAGCTACGACGAGCTGGGAGACCCGGGTTCCGGACCCGACCCGAGCTTATCAACTGCAAAATAAAAAGAATTTATTTCTGTTAGGAACTTTGCTCGCGGGTTATGCAAAAATTTGCAAAAAGGGTGAATAGATATGGGGTACCGAGGACACGAAGGACAAAGGGAAGCTGAGGCTGAGGCTGGAGTCGGGCATAAATAAAAATAAGTAACGAGCTCCACACAAATTGATAAAACAGTGAAAGAAAATTGCCGCAAACACACACACAACCAGAACAACCAGCCGGTATCATAAAAAGGAATGAGATTTTGAGGTGGCATTTTCATTTTCAGTTTTGTCCAAATCAAAAAAAGAGAGCAAAACGAAAAAAAATATTGAACAAAAGCGTACGGTGGAAAAATGTTTGAAATTGAATTTGATAAGAGAATGGGGGGAAAAATACAAAAATACAGGTGATGGTTAAAACGGAATTAGTTCAGAGAGAATGGCGGAAAATTCAGGCGGAAAAATAGTTTCTAAATTGTGAATAACAGAATTACGGAGTGTGTCCAAAAATATTATTAATATCTCAAATATAAATACGTTTTAAAGCCACTTTTAGTTCAACTTAATTAAATGCATATTCTGTACTAAAATAATTTTCAATTTTTAAATATTGATCCCTAAAATTGCAACAAAAATACTTTAAGTTTCTGTTAAGGATCCTTTTTAGTTCCAAGTACAGCCTGCAACAGAAAACCTAAATTATAACCTTCATTCTTCGATTTCTCAACGACTTAAAACCTTAAAGAATGGGTTAAACCCCATTTTGCATACCCTTGCATCGGAATACAGTAGCGAAAAAAATAAAACCTCTTCCCAACTGCCCCCGGTAAAATAATGAAAAATTGAAAAAAAGCCTTGACGAAAATAGAATTTGGAAAAAATAGAAATTTCGCTACAATGGTACAGTTCCCAGTTCCGTTCGCCGCGACAGGGGAAATAAATTAAATTTTCTAAACGATTGTGTGTGTGGCGGAGCACCCAAGGCAGTACCCGAAATAACAACACATTCATCGGAGTTCGACGGCCTCGCCGGGGCAGGTTCACAATGGGATTTGCATACGCGAAAAATTGTGACATGCAGCGAAAAGGAAAATTTCTTTTCACTTTTCTTTTTTTTTTGTTGGTTCCTTCTTAGGCCTGTGTCTCGAGTTACGCAATAATCGCGATAAAGGTAGGGAAATGAGTTTTGCATAAATTAAAAATTAGCAAGGAGGGCACCAGAGGGTGCACCCTTTTTTTCCAGGACAACTCTACATACTACCTACACAGCAGTCAAAGGTGACGCATTTATGCATAAATTAAGGATCAATACCGCGAGCCTACTCCTTTCGGGAGGGAAAATTTGCATTACAAAAGGCCAAAGACCCAGAGCCAAGACCTTTGCCAAAAAATAAAGTAGGAAAATCGTAAAGGGGTTTGCGAAAAAGACGCGAGTTCTCTCTAATAATGGGTTGTCCATTAGGACGAAAGGAGCAAGTTCCGGAGCCCGGCTGTTGACGTTGCCTGGCAAAACAGAGCAACCAAAAGGGAACAACCCCCGGGCACAGATTAGCGCTGAACCCAAGGAACCCGAGATCGCGACCCCGGGACGATCTCTCGATCTCCAGCGATCCTCTTACGAGTAAGAGATGCCTTTGATGTCACATTTTGTGTTATTTATTTGAGGCGGCATTTGATTTGCATGAGAATGAGGAAAATTGATATTTGGTCGGCAACCTTCTCCTCCTCCTCCTTCTCGGGTTGTCTAGCGAGCGAGCGAGCGTCTTCTTCAGGACCTCAGGACGCACGTGTTGTCCTGAACCGAAGAAAAAAGGGGTGCGATCTTTAAGGGTTGATGTGTCCGATCGCGATCGCCTATTGTGAAAATTATGCAGATGAGAGAACCCCTTTTTTTTGCGCAAGCGGAAGAAGATGAGTATTCAAATGGGTTTTTGGTAGCATCTTCCCTTGAAGAAGGGTTGATTCCGTCCTAGGTAATTTGCATCGCAAGAAGATAGGGCCAGGCGACGTCTAATGGGATGACATCTGTGTGCGCCCAAGGGTGTTTCGCCTCTCTGATGCTGCTTTTTTGCTTTCCTGCTTTTTGCATACTATTTAATTTTCCCAGGACCCCGGGATAAGGAGATTTTTCTTTCCCATGGAAATCACAGTGTGTGCGAGTGTGCGTGTGTGTGTGCTCTTCCTAAGCACAAAAGACAATATTGATCGTCTATTGAAGATGCAATCAACTATGTAAAAAGATCGAAACCCTTTTTTGCATGCCATAAAAAATAAATTCAAATTAATGTGAAATTTGAATGTGCAAAATCTTTTGGAACGAAGGAGATCCAAGGGGTGTTTCAAATTGACAGATAGATGCTTTTGGCAAAAGATGATCATCTTGATCGGGTTGGGAATTTGGCAAGGACAGCTCCTTGGGTTTAGAGATTTTGTAACGAACTTTTACAGCCTCTTACTCATGATTAGTTCTTGGTTTTTGCACGGAAAAGGATTGTTTTTTAATTTTTATAACTAAAACAGAATTTTTGGACAACAAATAATACAAGAAAATATCAATTTTACTTACAATAAATCCAAATAAACAACTAATTCAGGAATCCTATCATTATAACGCTAGAGAACCTTTATTTGGAAAGTTACTAAACCGCCTTTAAGAATAAACACTGCTTTTTTTTAATGTGAAATATTTATTTAATTAAGTAAATAATAAGGAACCATAATCTTAAGCAATTCTGGAATTTTCCCAATTTTTTCCTTGCGTTTTCTCACGCTCAAAAATCAAAGCTGGCACTCTTCAAGCAAGAGGAAGGGTTATATGAAGCAACCCCTGTTTTTGTAGACAACGCCCCCGCCTGCCAAGTTAAACAATGAAACACAAAGGCAAATAATAATTTAAAAGGTTTTGTTGACGTTTCGAACTGTTGTTGACTTTTGCCGCGCGCGAACAAAACAGCAACACAACTCAGAAATCAAATAGCACAGACACAGAACTCAAACTGCAAGTGGTTCGAGGATTGAGGATGAGGATGGAGTTCCTCGTGGATTGAGGATTGAGGAGGAATGGTAGGAGGTGGTACCTGGCTTCAGCCCTCATTCATTATGATTATTTGCGGTGAAAATTTGCGGCGCTCGCTTATTTGATACGGAAAGGATTAAAATTAAGCGAAAACTTTTCGTGTGCAATGCGGAGAGAAAAGCCCTTTGTTGATTAACTTTTCATTTGATTTATTAAGGCAAATAAACACAGCGGCAGAGTGTACTTGGGGGTCATGAACTCGCTGCTGGTGACTCACGGACACAGATCAAGCAGCCGTTGTTCCTGACCAGAACAGAATCCAGAGACTCACAGATCCACATCCCAAAAAACGAAAAAAAAAAAAACCAAGTGCTTAGCGCGTTAAAAGTCGCGTAGTAATTTAACGACGACGACGTGTTGTTGGCACACGCAGATTGCTATCTGCCAGATACAGATACAGCGGCCCCAACTGCCGGCAAAAAAAAAGAAAAGACAGAACGTTGTGCGGGTGTTGCTTTGATGGCCCCAGCGACAATTAGCAGAGGCCTACACTGGACAGCAAAAGTCACTTTCAATCACTAAAATCAAGCAAAAGTAAGGGATTTAATTAAGCACTCTTAAGTATAATTTTTAAGGCAAGCTTTGTGACTTTAAAGGAAATTAAATACTTGTTCCTGGACCTATTTATCTGCTGATCAGTGTGGGCTCTTAGGCCGAGGGCATTGCCTTAGCCATCCAGGGATCCAGCAGGGATCCAGCATCATCATCTTTCCCTGTCTGACTGCCATACACATACATACATAGAAGTGGGTGTCTCCCGTACGCACCCAGAAAGGTGTAAATCATGATCATGTCAATCAGCGGATCGGCCAATCCTTATAGCGCGCGCGCACACCTCTCGATCCAGCGCACAAAAATTCACTTTTCATTCAAGAAAAAGCAGGCGAGTTAAAGGGAACAAAAAACTGTTGCAATTGTCGCGCCTACTTGAAGACGAAGATGAAACCACCAGACGACGGCCACGAAATGCGATCGTTTTGGTCGAAATAAAATAACAAAAAAAAAGAAAACAAAAGCCTGGCTTAATGATATCCGCTGAGCTAAAGGCTCGTGGGCTGTTTGACACTGGAATTAAAAAGTGAAACTGTTGGGAAATTTGTTAATAATTTTATTATATTATATTTTATGGTATTTTACTTAGCAGATAGGGTGCTTTAAATATGACAAAATTGTTATTATTATAAGAATTAATCAGTGATTAAATAAAGGTGGTTTAGTAGTTTGGGAAAGCATTTGAAAATAGTCAATGTTTCATCCTAAAAAGTAACAGCAAATTACTAATAAATAAGAGCTTATGTTTACTTAAATTTATAAGTAAGTTTATCTTAATTTTCACCACAAAGATACAATTTTTAAATGATATTTTGAAAAAATTAATGAATAGAACAGAGTATCTTCTAAATTAAAATTATCCTAGATCAAAGTAATCTAATTTTTTAAGGAGATCTTCTTTTTCCACGTGCAGAAAGACTCTCCTGCTTGCCTGCTGGTTTCTTAAACAATTTATTTTTATTTTTTTGTGAATGAATGCCAGACGGCGAAGAAGTTGTAATGATCATCATCATGACGGCGATCCATTCATGAAGCTCGCCCTGATTTTTCCTCTGGTCCCAGTTTGGTGGCTGGCTGGCTGGCTGTGTGTGGTGCCTGTTGTGGCTGTAATCAGTCCACGCAATAAAAAAAATGTTTGCAAACCCGGCTTGATTCTTTTTTTATTGGCTTGTTTTTGGGGGCCTTTGTATTGTCTGTTTTGTGTGTGTGTGTTGGCTGGCTGTGCTTTGAAGTTTTGCCTTTTTTGACACATTTCGAGGTGTGTTTTACCGCGATCTCGTATATAGCTCTGCTGACTTTAGCTTTAGCTTTTCCTGCGTGGCATTCAGTCAGTCACTCAGTCAGTCAACAATGTCTGCTGAGGCTGTCGAAGTCTGGAGCCCGGCCCCAAAAGCTGTCAATTAAATTAATTATTATTTCTGCGTTTAATGCAAAACTGTTGCATGCCAAATGCAACTAACTGCGAACAGCGAAATCAGCCAAAGGTCGCTCGCTCTCAGCCAACACCTAGCTTGGGCCCAGTTTTTCTCTGGAAGATATACAAATAGTATTTTTTTGTTATTTTCCCCATACGAGTATCAAATTTATTTCGGCTGGGCATGTCAAAAGTATGTCAAGCATTTCGGGCCCGCTTAATTCGTTGGCGTTTTTTTTCCTGTTCTTTTTTGTTTTAATTAATTGCCAGCCGTTGACATGTGGATGGTTCCACTAGAGCAAAGGCATTGGGGGGTTGATAACAAGCTGAAGGAAAAAATTGTGGTTTTTACAATGAATTCTAGGCGAATTTAGGAATGCTCTTACAGCACTTAAGCTTTGAAAGGTATTTTAGTGTTAAAGAAAATTAAGTACTAGCTTTAAAAACTAAATATAAACTATAAAATATATATAGAAAGTATTTTTACAGAATTGTTGCCTTTTGAAGCTGTATAAATAATTTTATATAAACATTTAAATACTTTTCTATAAGATTTTCGACTGTTTTTATATCAATAAATTTTGGAGAAACCTTCAAATAAAATTGGAATTAATATTTTAATTTTCCCATCACTCTTTTGAAGTATCTAAACAAATTTTGAATAGTTTTTGCCAAGTTAACCTCATGAAAAAAGTGCATATACCCCCACAGAGTGATCTTTAGCCGCGTTTGTAACAAGGCAGACGAGGCAAAACGAAGAGTTCCATTTCTACACCGGAGCATATAGTGACACTTTTTCCGCCCCTGTAGGCGCGATATGCGCATAATTAATGAGCCCTTTTATGGTTTATTGAACCGCAAAAGGCGGCAGGAACACGCGGACCAACGACAGTCGTCAGACACACACACACGGAAAATGTCATGGCTAGGAAGTCGGAAAGTTACCTCGGTTTGATAAGACATCATCAGGCGGCGGCGGCCACCATCAGCGGGTTTCGCTTGGCTAACTCCGAATATCTCCACTTGTCGGGGTAATTTATGTGGCCGCCTTTATTGTTATTACATTTGTTTGTGGCCGCCTGACTTTCTGGGCCACAATATGGCAGAGTCACTCACTCACTGTGAGTTCTGGATAGTTAGGAACCATCATTTGCCATTAGTCAGGGACCTGCGACGATAGACAAAGCTGCGCTAATTGCTCTAATGACGCTCCCAGCAAAATTCCCACCTGATATCTTTGTTTTTCTTTTTTGAAACCCATTAGAACTTATAGTTTAGCTACTTTCTTATCGGGGAATATTTTTTTTTAAGAATTTTGATTGGGCTTAATGAGCATGGAGGTATTTTTAGAATTTAAAAATAAACCTAAACCTTAAACGAGTCTATAATTGTTGAGATTACATTTTATATTTCATGATAAACTAATAAAATAATACAATTATTAATAAGTATTTCTTACAGAAACTTTAAGAGCCTTATACAAAAATAAAATAAATGTGGGGATTGCATAAAATATTCTTCTGATGTGTTCAAAGTATGCAGAATTTAATTTCCCTTTCTAAATATCTTTTAATTAAAATTAAAACTTTCTTGTTCAACAAATGCAAACCCAGAAATCCCTTAAATATTTAAAAACCTATAGAAATACCCACACTAATTGCTTTCATGAAGCAAATTCCAACCCAGCCAAATTCCAACCCAATATCTTCTCTTCCAGAGCCATTAAAATTAATAATTTGCCACACTCTTATCGGCGTAATTTTTATCAACATCTGAATCGAGCTTAATGACTGTTTTTTTTTGTTTGGGTCGAAGGCGGGAGTTCAGAGTGTGGGGAATTTTGAATTTTAATTTCAAGTGTTGCCAGAAATTAATTTCTGGAACAGAGCACAACCCTTAACCCCTTGGATGATAGCAGAGCGTCGATGGCTCTTCTTGTTGCTCATCATCGTCATTTTATTTCATTTTATTTTTCCATAAATAAACTGCGTTGATTGTCGTCTGGTTTTTGGTCCTGTCGCTCCCTTTTTCTGAGCCACCCTTAACCCTTTTCTGCCATTGCTGCTGCTGCTGCTGCTGGGGGGAAACGGGGCAGCCCTCTGAGTGCTTTTAAGTTGATGTCGTTGCGTTGATAAAACTGCAGACGCAACTCAAACATGGGCAGGTTTCTCTGGTTCTGGTTTTTGGTTCTGTTTCTGTTTTCTGGTACCCCCCGGTTTTCCAGGATCCCTCTGTTTTTCAGGACCCCGCAAAAGGACCCCGTTTGCCGTTACGCTTCGTATCTTTCAAATTGTTGCCAGTTGCTGGCCTGCTGATTGTTGACTGGGGGCGGTTTTCTCGGTGGCGAACGGGGGAGGCGTGGCACTCACATGTGTGCTTAACAGACCGTTTGCCATTTTTGCATATATATATATACATATATACCTAAACAATTGGGTTCAGAATAATGGAAATAATACAATTTAAATTTATTTAAAATATTTTAAAAGTATATTTCATCCTTTTATTCAATGAAAAATATTTTTTTAACTTACTTTTAATGGAAAATAGGGAAATGTAAATATTATACAACAAAAATACTAGCGAAAAGTTATGTTAAACATTTAGGATAAAAGAATTTTCATCTATTTTCCCATAAATTAGTAAAATAAATATAATGGCGCTAAAGAGTTTTCTCTCTAAAGTATTTCCTTCACCTATCACAAGTCCTATTATTTTGACCGCTATAGTACACACCCATCCTTACGCACACTGATTATATGGCAGCCACATGGACACACACTTATATAAATTTAATTGACTGTGGACACATGTGTGTGTGGTGTGTGGTGCTGCTGGGGGTTACTCTTTATTTCGTGCGGCTTTTCGGGGCTGTGATTCTTGAGGTTTTCGGTGTGGTTAAGTTTAAATACTCGACAGCCATCAACAGGGCATAAAACATTTAGCCCAAAGCGTGTGTGAGTGTGTGCGAATGAGTTGGACAATCGAGTGCGAAAAATTAACGTTGCATATGTCCAGGCGCGCAGGGAAAAAGGAAATGAAATTGTAAATTAAATTAATTGATAAAAATTAAAGTAAAAGCGATGATATTATTTTAATTGATTTATAATAATAATTTATAAACTTAACCTGCTTAAAAGCGTAAAGAAAAGCTTGCACTTTTATAGAGAAAAATATATTTAAGGGATATTTTAGACCGGAAATCGCTTATATACTTTGCATTTCTGGCATAAATCTAGCAAAAATTATTCAATTTATAAATGTAATGGAGCATTAGGTTTATTTTCAGCCACATCAAAGCCCTGCCACCGATCTATCTTTATCTGAAAGCCCCAACTGCCTGCCTTTCCCTTAACTCTGACTTACGCACGTACGCAACTTACTCATCTTTACAAGTTCTCCACTATCTTTATTTTTTTTCGTTGTCCCCTCGGTTTTTCCCATTTTTTTTTTTTACTTTTTAGCAAGAGGAAAGAAATCTTCTTGGGCAACACGTAAAATTAAAACACCAACGCGTCTTTCGTATTCTTTTTTTTTTATGAATCCCAACCATCCATCCCAACAATTCAGCATTCAGCATTGTGTATTGCATTTTGCTTATAATCTGCTGCCGCTTCTGTCTCTCTTCTTTTTTTTTCTGTGGGGGAACAGACTGAAGACGAGACGAATTGTATTGAGTGGCACTAAATATGTTGAGAAATGAGCGGGGAATAATGCCATGACCATACCTCGCCGAGTAACT
Source organism: Drosophila baimaii (assembly GCA_018874675.1). Lineage (NCBI taxonomy): Eukaryota > Metazoa > Arthropoda > Insecta > Diptera > Drosophilidae > Drosophila > Drosophila baimaii. Next base: position 16,184 of record JAEIIU010049219.1, on the reverse strand, counting down.
CCCTTTTTTTTCTTTCCTCCAACGCCAACGTTCCAAAGTCAACGTTCCTTCTGTGGCAGCACGCACGTTTTTCATTCAAACGTATGACATGGACGGACTCAGTCGCAGTCGCAGTCGCAATCGCAGTTTCAGTCGTAGTCTCTGGATTTTTGTCCGCCTTCCCTGTCTCAGCCGTCTTCATTTTACGTATCAGCGCTCATCGGTGACAACGGCGGTGGAATCATCACCAGCGGCAGTGGAAAGGATGCACTCAAAAAATTATGGGTGCCAAAAATCAAGAATTTAACCCAAAATTATATATTTATCTTAAAATATATATTTAATATAATATTTAAAAATATTTCAAAAATAAATACAAGCTCAAATTAGTTTTTTATAATTGATATTTATTTTTCCAAGTGTGGAATCAGCAGCAGAAGCGGCGACGCACGAATGAATGGCCATTCAGAGGCGTAGGAGGAGGAGGAGGAGGAGCAGTAGGAAGGGATGGAGGCGGATCCAGAGGGGAGGACTGAGCTGTGGAGGCGGGGGTAGCAGGAGCAGCAGCTCACTCGCTATACAGCCGCAAAGCGAACCGTTGATCACGTTTGGCGCAGGCTTCCGGTTAATGCCAGAGACAAGCTAGCCATAGGGAGCTGGAGGAGCCAACCAGCGGCACAGAGAGAAAAAATGGGCTTCAAGAAAATAATCTCCACAGGAGACACATTACATTTTAAACCTAGCTAAAACTATTAAGTAGAAGCTGAAAGGGTGACTAAAGACAACCAGAAAATGCTCTATTTTCTTTCTGAAAAATTAATAACAAATGTCTATTTTCTAACATTTACAATTAAATATTTTTCTTAATTTATATACATATAAGAAGCTTGTTTAAAATAGTCTTTGGAATAAAGAGACCCCTCCTTGACTCCTGTAAAACCGAAGGAAGTCAAATTACTCCTGATAAATTTATAAATTTGAATTAAAAGCTTGGAATATGTAAATAAGTGTGCATAATAAAATTAATTTCATCGAAAATAATTACTGAATTAAAGCCAAAAGAAATCGTTCAACTCCCTCCTAGACTTTCTTATGCGCCATTGTGCATTCATCCCAGAAAAAATATAACTAAGCCTAAACTCAAGCCTTATCAAGCACTGAAATATGGTAAAATGATTTCAATAATTCATTTTCAAGCAATAATATCCCTTATTTTTTCCCGTGCACATATAGTACCTCCATATAGCTGTTCTGTCGCTGTTACGGAGCTCGCGGACCTTATCACTATGGTCATACGACGGCGACGCCCGCGCACGTTGATGGATCGCAACGCACGCGCGTCTCTCCTGCTGCTGCCAAGTGTAAGAAATTAAAACGTTCCCAACTTGGACTTTGTTTGGCCTGAACGGCCCGGACGGCCTGAACGGGACGGGACCGGAGCTACGTGTTTGGCAAGCCGGCGAACGTTGTCACAGCGATCCTCAATTTATTTATTGTATTTTTCTACCTATTTTTTTTCTTTTTTGTTGCCCCCGTCTTGTTGCCAGGGGGAAGCGAGCACGCAGGGGGAAGTCATAAATTATGTAAGTCTTCAATTGTTGGCACCGTTGGGTTTTTCGGTCTTTTATGGGCCTGCAACTACTGCACGCCCCCTCTCATAAACACCACCAAGTGTATGTACCATCAGCTAACCAGAGTTCTTTCCCGCATCTTATCACCGCAGCGCCACAAATAAATGCAAAAAAGTAAAACCCACAAACTCAAAAACAACTCTCAGACCCTGTGATAAGGCGACGAGGAACAAAAAAGCGGAGAAGCAACCAGAGCAAACAACATTTAACAAGTTAGACAAAAGAAATCAGAGCAAAATGGGTTGAGGAGAGGGGCTGGCGGTCGGTGGTCGTCGTTGTCAAACAACTTAAAGTCTCATTTATCATGTTGTGCGAAAACTTTAAGGGAAAATTTATGCACAAGCGAGCGGCGGCGGGGGGGGGCAAGGAAAAAATAAATAAAAACACTTTGGTGAAAATAATTTTTGCATAATTTTTCTCCGCCATGACAGACATGACCTACAGCAAGTTTTCCGGCTGCCAAAAAATGTGCTCAACAAGTGGCGGCCATAAAAATGAAGAGCGTCGAGAAATCCATAAGTCAATTTCCAAAAATTATGTAAAATTATTTAAATTGCACGAGGCAAGGCGAGGAGCCCAAAAAATAAACAGGGTGAGTCCCGACAGAGAGAGAGACAGCGGCAAGGATTGCTCTCATTTCTCTTTTTTGTACTTTTTTTTTTTTTTGGCAAGCAAAGCGCATGCAAATGCCAAACGGAAATGGCAAACAAACCATAATGTGACGACGGCAGCGGCAACTTCCGCTTCTGCCGAAAACGAAACCTAACGAAAATGAAGTTCTCTCTTCTTCGCCCGGCAGACAAAATCGTATGCAAATCAGCCTCTGCTCTGCTCAGCTCAGCTGGCAGGCAAAAGTTCAGCGAACGCTTAACTTTTCACCAGCCACGCCCCCTCCGCCCTGAAGACCGACGGCGCGAACCGCCCCCGAAACAGAAACCGCGCATGAGCACCGACATTGTCTGGCTCATTTGCGCCAATTTTTTTACATAAAAATACAATAACAATAGCAAACAGCAGCGGCTGGGGGAAAAAATTGCGAGTGTAAAAAAAGAGAAAAAAAATCAGGAAAAAATGGAATGAGACTTGGTGTACCCTATAAGGAAATATTTTTCAAGTTAAGGAAGAGTAATTAGGAGCAATAGCCTGAAAAAGGAGATGGCAATACTTTAAACTTATAGAAATTAGAAAAAACGATAAGTAACAGAAAACATTTCACGTAAATCTCCGGAACAACATCACCATAGCCCGATATCTTGCTCATGCGCCATTGTGCATTCATCCCAAAATATTACTTGGAATCTACCAGAAGTATCATAATTATTTACCAACTAAAACTGAAAAAATTACAATAATATAGCTGTAAAAAATCAGTATGCAGCTCATTTATGTGCCATAGTGCATTCATCCCAATATATAACTAGGGAACTATCAATACTATATGAACTATAAGGTACAGATTTTCTGATTTATTTTATAAGTGAAACTAACAGATGGCTAATAGAACAATGAGAAGAAAAGAATTTTATAAGTTATAGATTATTTGCTAAAAACAGCATTAATCTATAATAACCCTTCGTGTTGATCAACTATCCTATTTAAAAGCTAACTCCTCTACAGTATTGCAAGACTTTATTAAGCTCAAAAATTCCCCTTGTCTAGGGTATCGCAAAATCCAGTCAGTTAATACTCCTCGCCATACCGTCATGCCACATTTACATTTTTTTTCTCCTGCTGTTGAACTTATTTTCGCATTTTGTTTGTTTGTGCGAGTGTAAGTTTGGTTTATTTTCTTTTTTTTTTTCGTTACTTTACTTTACATCGATTTTGCATAATTTTTCAAGGTCGCCGTCAGTCGGCAGCGGCAGCGGGTGTTGCATACATTAGCATTTGGCCAACTGGCGATGTTGCAAGGCGGCCACCCAGGAGCGAAAGAGAAAGAGAGAGAGAGGAGAGGGCTATGGCCATTTGTGCAACCAAACTCGGGGAGTTTGCCTTTTCCGGACAAGAGGAAAAGTTGGCTGCCATAGTTTTGCATAGTTTCTGTTGGTCGTCGGTGGCACATTAAGCCACATTCGATGTGGCAGTACGTCGTAGATTTTGAAGAGAGATGGTCAAGCTGTAAAGCCTGTAGAGTTGAAACCCTGTTTTTTGTTTTAATTGTAGATTAATACATAGTTAAGAAAAAATTAAGTTAAAATGCTGTGTTTTCTAAAAGCCATATTAATTTATATTTTCGTGAAACGTTTTCCCCAGCTAATGCCTTCCAAATTACTCAGTCTCGGGTGGCACACTTAAAACGCATGGGATAAGTAGCCTAGTTCAGCCTTGAACCTGCGGTCAGATCCACCTTTTAAGCGGGCACTTGGCAGCTGCTCTGCCCTCACTCACCCTCTCTCCACCGCGGGCGATAAGGAAAAAGGAAGCCAAGGACGAGGGGAAAAGTCGCATACTTTCTACCGTCCAGCGAAGCGTTAATGAATTATAGCCGCGAATGCAAGCCGCTGACTACCATGACATGGCAAAAGGCCATATAAAAGCAGGGGAAAATTTAGGGCCAGAGACAATGAACAAACACAACTAAAGAGGTTGCAGGTTCCAGTTTCGAGGACCCCGCGGCTGCGGTAAAACACCTTGCCGTAGCGACGGGGTCCTTGTCGATCGTTTCGGCCAGGACAACAACTAATTACCGTGCCTGGAACAATTTTTATGGCATTTATGCGCTCAGTTGAACGCGATCGTTGCTCCTTCGTCTTTCTCTCCTTTATTATTTCGTTTTTTTTTTTCGCTTTTTTCCCCGAGACACAGACACCTTTTGTCCGCTGCACAGGTACACAAATTATTTTGTTGCCCGGCAAAGTCAAGGTGCGTCTTGGCTTCTTTTTTCCCCCCCAACTTCTGACCGCTTTTGAGCTCTTTTGGTTATCAATTTCAGTTTGGTTTCTACGGTTTTGGGATTGCACTGTGAAGATTGCACTTTAAATTACAGATTAAACGCAGTTTTAACATAAAAACTAAGACATGAAATATAAAAAATATAAAATGCATCCCAAGAGAAAGGGTTTATAAAAACAACAATCCAATCACAAAACTGCTTTATATTATTTATTTCGCTTCTCTCGCTATTTTTATAGTCTCCTTTTTTTCCCCTGTGTAGAGTTTTCTTCCTACCTTCCTTTACTGATAGCCATCTTTGGGTTGGCCCATTGTCTCCGATTTTCTGTTGCCAATTATTAGCACTTGAGGTTCGAGAAATCTCGCCAAATTGAGTGTGCATTGTCTGCGGCCGTTCAATTAATAACATTTTGTCAAATCAGAGAAATTGCAGCCAGAGAGCTAGAGCTAGAGGATTTAGTGCTCCGGTTTCGGTTACGGTTTCGGTTTCGGTTTCGGATCTGATTAAGACCAGAACCAGTTCGCAGTTTGGTCCAGTTTTCCGATGATTGGCCAAGGACGGCAATTGGAAATCGCCAAGTTATCGCACAGAAATTAGCCGACACGCACTTGGGCGATTTATCAATTTCAGGTCGCATACCGAAATGGTGACATTTAACAAGGTTCTAAACATATTTCGCTTTTGGCCTAATCGCAGCCAGCAACAGCGAAAAAAAAAAACAGCAGAAAACATTAAAGTTAACAACAAGGAGAACCAGAACAACTTCGGTGCGCACCTGGTGATCAAAGTGGTTTTTGCAAAATGCAGCCGCATAACAAACTGCAAACAACACACACATGTGGCGGCGGGCAACAAGACCAACAAATCATAACAGCACAGAAATTATTGAAAGATATTATAGAAAAAAAAAATATATATATTGGAAATACACACAAGTGTTTAAATGGTGTGGGAATTACCAATGAGCTGCGAAATCGGAAAGAAATTTGTGAGGTAAAGAAGCAAGGAGCGGAGCTTAAAGAAAAATAAAGATTTACAATTTTCAAATAGCAAATAAAATTCCTATAAAACCATTTTATAAATATTTCGCATATGTTCTCCAGTCTTTTAGATAGAATTACAAATTATAAATAAGCTTTTTTGATAACAATAATTCCCTTTCAATAATCTTTTATTAAATGTTGTAATTGTTCAAGTTTTTTCTTATTTACAGATATTTTTATTATTATAATTTGAAATATAATGAATACCTTTTCATTGTCCTAAGAATATCCAAAATAAATTTTAAAAATATCTAGGGATATAACATTATTTCCAAAATAAATATATAAATTCTTTCACAGTATTATATTTTAAACTTTTAATCCGCTTAAACTATTTTTAGGCAACTTTTATTTTTCCAGAATATTTTAGGAAATCCACGAATGTCCAATCTCTGAATAAGGATCCCACTTTCCTCTCCCAAATCCAGTGTAATCTCAAGCCGGCTCCATAAACAGGCTAAAACCACTTTCATTTGCCACTTGGCCAACGCGCTCTGACCAATTTCCAACGACAGCAGATGGATCTTCCTCGGGGATCCATCCATTTAACATTTTGACAAATCAAACAAAGCCAAAAAACTGTGAAATCTCCAGTGGAGAAGAAGTGGAAGCTCCTCGCCGCCCCCTCTCTCTCTCTCTCACTCGACCGAGAGATAAAAAAAATTCCAATGAAAATCGAAAACGATGTTGTGTGTGTGTGTGTTGGGGGGGTTTTCGGTTACGGGAGACTGGAAATTGTCGTGTTAGACTTTCAGGCATCTCTCGACGTGCAGCGCCGAAGATTTCATGCTATTTATGAAGAGCAAATAAGAGGCACACACACAATCTAGAGGCCCCCGGCCAGGTCGGGCAAATAGTAATAAAAACATGACGACAGCAGCAGCAGTAGTAGCAACAACAAGAACAGGGAGAGGAGACTAGAGAGGAGCACAGGCTGAAAGCCAGAAACCCCAAGCCCAAAACCAAACTCATCGCAAACTCAAACGTGGCCAGTACTGCTGCGACGACGTAAAAGGTCAACAATTACTTGCTCCGTCCGTCTTTGGGGTTTGACGAATTGTTTGGTCTGTCTAAACTTTGGCTACCAAAGAGTCTAGCCCGGCCAGACTCGAAGATGTTATGTCCCGGACAGCACAACGGCAACATCAGGTGTGCACTGGAAAAATTAATTAGTAGGTTTTTGATACATTTACAAGATATACAACACTTTTCATTATTGAAGGATCATCTAAACAAATAAGTATTTTCTTATTTTAATAAGTTTTACTTAAGTTAATACAAGTCTTCTAAAAAAATAATTTAACTGCTAGAAAAAATTGGAAATTTTAAGCGCATTTGCTGCAAGTGCGGTTTCTTCGTCTGAAATCCATGGTTTTGAAAAAATTAATTACTAGGGTTTTTAAATATTTACAAGTTATAGAAAACACTGATCATTATTGAAGGATCTCCTAAATAAATAATTATTTCCCTTTTTTAATAAATTTTAGTGAAGTTAATATAAGTTTTCTAAAAAATAATTAAATTCTGCTAGAATCAGTTGGGAATTTTAAACGCATTTGCTGCAAATTAGGTTTCTTCGCTTGAAATCCATGGTTTTGTTTGAGTTAAATAATTGAATTTTTCATTATAACTTGAAAAAAAGGTTTACAGTTGTGTTTATATCAAATGGAATATAAAACATGTTAGAATCGGTTGAGAATTTTAAGCAAATGTGGTGTAAAACCAACTTTACAAGGACTTTTCAGATAAAAACAGTTTTATTTAATGTTTCAATTCTACATAAGATCAAGTAAAAATTGACAAGACCTTCCTATAAATTTCCCATCGAAGAATTTATAAAATAAAATTAAATTCCAAATAAATCCTTTAAAAATGTAGCCACCAAAGTTTGCTACAGTGTAAAGGCAACCACGTCGATGATGATGACAAACATGGCCCAAACAATTGTCAATGCTCTCGACGAGCGTTTAGAGCAAATTGTGGGCAATGTTGTAAGTCCGAACGAACCAAGTCCGAGAGCTCCGAGAGGCTGCTGCTGGTGCTGCTGCAGTCGCCTGGCAGTCAGGCAGGCAGCAGGCACATGTAAACATCAATAAATCAATTAGGCAAGCATGGGCCAAGTGAGTGGACCGAGACCAAGACTCAAGCTGGAGAGGAGGAGGAGGCTGGCTGGCTGCCTGACAACTGAGGAATCCAACGCCAACAAAAGTGTGACAATATTTCCATGAAATTGTTCATTAACCGCTTGGCACACATTGCACTTGCACCACGACTACGTCTAACAACGACAACGAGGGCCCCGAAAAATTCTGCCCAACTCTCTGGGCCTAAACACTAATTGTTTGGGCCAATATTCTTCGATCGGCCAGTTCATTTCTTCGGAAGCTGTTCAGCTCACGTTTGTCCGCCAATTCGAGGTAAGTCAGCAGCCCCCATCCCCTGTTCGATTCGATGTCGATGTCGAGGTTCCTTCGTTTCCTTTTGTATCGAAAGGTGTGAAGATTAGTGCGCTCGAAAATCCCTCGCTGGCCCGCTAATGGACCTGGCCCACTCACTACTACTCGCCCCAAAGCCGGAGGGAGAGCTTGTGTGACCAAGAATTCACGGAATTCTCGCTGTCCAGCAGGAGAATGTCATGGAGCTGAGAAAAGCTTGAGTAAATGCTGAGAAATGTTGGGACATGTGTAGACAAGCTGGCGGGTTTTTTTGGGGGGACTATCTACAGAGGCAACTCCTTTCTCCTTTCACTCAATGTCATTGGAAATTTGTAGTTTTTTTTATAGATACTTTAACTTTTTATTGAGGTGATTAAAGGAATTGCTTTTTAGTTAAATAAAAAAGAAGAGGAACTCTGATTGGTTTTATTTAATTAATTAAATATAAAACCAAAAGAAAGGCCTAATTAAAAATGTTAGAAATTGAAGTAAGACATTAATGCATGGTTTAAAGTCTAAAATAAATATTCTTACTTATTCATTCAATATCAAAGACATTATGTTTAATATTTCCTGAGCTTTATTTAATTAATTAAATATAAAACCAAAAGAAAAGCCTTATTTAAAATGTTAGAAATAGAAGAAAAACATGAATGCATGGCTTAAAATCTAAAACAAATATTCTTACTTTTTCATTCTAAAACAAAGTAATTATGTTTAATATTTCCTGAGTTTTTACGCTTTCTACCTTAAAGTAAACATTTTCTTTAATATTATATATATTACTTTAGTACCAAAAAATTGATTTTATATAATATTTATGTCACAGAGATGTGATGTATGCCCCTTGATCAGAGAAAATCCATCTCTTTTGCCCATTATAACCCCACAAATCAAAACTCTCCAATGACAGGGCCAGAAATTATGGCAAAACAAAAGTTCTGACAGGCCGAAGGGGGTGTCCTGTTGGCCAACTCCTGACATTTTCAACCAATCAAGCGAGGGGGGGAGGGGGCGAGCCAAAATCAGACAGCAACACCGCCAACAGCAACGGCAACATTGGCAACACCAACACCAACACCAACACAGAGAACCAACAACATGTGTTGCACATTCAGTGTGTGTGTTCGGCCCGTATTCCCATATGCCCCGAACCGGGGCCGCCGCTGACATGTGGTAACGCGGTTTTGGTTTTGCTTTTGCGGTCCGCGGTCTTGTAATGCGTATTCAATGTTTCCAGACAGGACAGAACACCGAAGGACACGCCGATGCCGATGCCGACGATGCCTCTGACCCCCAGACGATGTGGCAGGACACACGCGTTGATGTTGCTACCGTCGTGGCACATTATGCGAAGCCCGACACCGATGCCCATGTTGCCTTTTGATTGAGTTTTCCCCGCCAGCTTTTCCTACGCCGTACTTTTTTGACATTTTCCCCCGTTCAAGGATTTCTTTTTTTTTTTTTCTTTTTGTTCGCCTTTCTCTCGCTTTTCATTTCCCAACTTTGAAGCGTGTTAAAATGTTTGATTTTGTCCGAATGTCATTTACAGCTGTTCCGCTGTTTTGGCGGCGGCTGCGGCGGGGAAAGTGTGTGTGGAACACAAGTCTGACACGAGTTTGGCTATTTGATGGATGTTTTGCCGGTGGTTAAATGGGGATTTTTTTGTTGTAAACAGAATCAGCGATATAGCTACTCTTTTGTTGAAAGGAAGCTTAGGTTTTGTTACCAAAAAAAGAACTAGAAATGTTAATGAGTTGCAAAGGAAGTACTAATGAAGTTCTTGGCATTTTTTTGTAACATTTTCGGGGCTTTGTAAACGTTTTCAATTTCAATTTCAACAATTAAGTAATAATTACTAGGCTTAATTTTAAATTAATTAATTAATTGTTCAAGCTTGGCCTGGAAATGAATTGGCAAATATATTGCCATTAAGTTCTATTATATTTATAATTTGGAAAAGTTTTTAAATCAGTTTTCTGTAATGTAGAATCAAAATATATATGACTTTTGGCAATCATTCGCTTTTTGGCCATCTAAGAGGACTTAAAATATTCGCGTTTTATGGACTTAAATCGATATTTATCGATATAATATAATATTTTATAAGATGTAGGGGTTTGTTTTATAGAACGCAAAAAAATCTAAAAGATAAGCAATGAAATCTATGTTTTTACCAATTTCCTCACATTTCTTAGAACAGATTGGCTTCAAAAATAAAACACAACTATTGTGCTAGCATGAACTTGGCTTAATGACACTCAATTTTCGTGGTTTTTTTTCGCCACGCGGCCAACACTTGGAATAAAAAGTTTTCCGCTAGACCATGGCTAATTATGGGGGACTTGAACCTCTTCATACGCCGGCGCTGCAATCTAATCCAGAGCCATAAACTGCAGAGCCTTTGTTTTGGTCTCTCCTGTTTTGCATGTTTCGGCTTCGAGTGGCGCAGGCTGACGCTAATGTTGCAACCAAACAGACCAACAGCCAAACACACACCACACCACACCACACCACGCCACACCACACTCACACCCCCGAGGAGGTCCTGGCATTGTTTTGCCAGCGTTAATTTACGACAATCCCCTGTCCCACGGATTATGGCCAGGAAAATGCAACAGCAGCAGCAGCAGGAGTAGCAACAGTAGTGCTACCCATGTCGGGGTTTTTCCCCCCGCTCGCGTGGAAATGAGTGCGCCCCGAGTGCCACCTGATGTTCGTGGTCGATAACGATTTATGACACCAACAAGCAGACAACGCACACCACTGACAGACGGCTGCTGTTCGGTGTTCCATGTTGGCTCTTGTCAGGAGTTTGACATTGCCATTCCATTTGGGACATTTTAGTTTTTCACTGCACTGTGACAAAAGTGCAGGGAAAACCAACATAAATGTGACAGCAAAACTGTTGCAAAGATAATGCATTATCTTTGATATTCCTGACACTGTCAATGAATTTATTATTAACAAAAAAAATGGGTTTTGTGTACCAAAAATCAATTATTTATTAAAAGAACATGCAATTTTCATTTTAAAGAAAATATTTCCATTAAAAAAACCTATCTCTTGTGGGAAGAAAATATATATTCCCAGTGTAATCCGTTTTGGAATCGACACAAAAGGCGGCATGAGGATATACGATTGCGCCACGGCTTAGATGTTTATCACGATTCTCGAGACCACCGCCGGACCCATAGCCCTCTCTGGAACGGAAGTCTGTGTACATCCTTTGTGGGCCTCTTCCTGGGGACAGGTGTCTGTCTCTCTCGGTCTCTGCCTCCTCTGCTGGCTGTCTCAGTCTCACAAGTCGACTTATAAATTAATCTAATTTACACCCGGTACAACTTTTTCCCACTGCCAGGCCAGTGCTTGGGGGCATTCCTCGACTGAATCTCAGAGCCATGGAAAATACGGTTTCTGTTTTCGAAACAAGTTTGACCCGTTCCGCCGGCTCTCTAAGCATTCGAATTCGAATTGTGCGCAAAATAATATCAGAACCTGAACATGGAACATGGAAAACTCAGGCTTGATGATAAAAGGGTGCGGGCTGGAGATCAGTTGGGAAAAATCCAACTCAAAAACTTAATTAAAACGCATAAATTAAGAGCCGAACATGTTAGGCTGACACATTTTCTCTAACAATATTTTCACATTTTTTTTGTGCTCCCCCTCCAATTCTTTTTTGTCCAAATTCTTTTTTTCCGCAATTTTCTTTTATGTCTCAATTCCCGAACAGCAGGTGCAAAAAAATGTGCGCTCTAACCCTTGCCAAAGGAACCCTTTCAAATATTTTTGTACGCCACTTGACCTCAGCAGACCGCCCCCCCACCTGACCACCACCACCCCCTTTGGTCGGCACTATAATTAACAGCTGTTGGGCAGCCNCGACTGCAGCGGGGCAGCGGCAGCGGGGCAGCAGCGTAAAATTATGCAAATTTTTTTGTTGTTTTCGGCTGCCTTGCGTGTCAATAAACAATTTTTGACCTACATAATTATGCCAAATGCCGTGCCACAGGGAAAAATATATATAAATACGAAAAAAAGAAGAAGAAAGAGAGATTTGGATGAGTTTCTCGACTATGAGATACCTGGTGCTTAAAGCTTTGCAGCAAAGTTTGAATTTCTGAATGAAATTTACCTCAACTACATCAATGGGATTTATCCTTTCTTAATATAACATATACCAACAACTAATATAGATTTATCCTTAATTAAATCACAGAATTATACACTAAAAATAAAATAATATTTATTTTAAAGTAATTAATTATGTCTTTGAATATTATAGTTCTAAAAAAAATATGTAGAAATATTTCTGTTAATTCTTTAAATTAATGAAGGAGTACTTTCACATAAAATCTTGTTTTATAATTTAAATTAATGTAAATGTAGGCTAAGACTTGAATATGTGGAGCCTTCTATTATCCTTATAGATCCCTATCACGAACTACATATTTAATATACTTAACAAGCCATATATTTCACTCCTGCTTAAGTATAAACAAATCCCAAGACCCCCTAAAAAATGCAAACACTGGGTATATCACAAAGAAAAAGCGTCGAAAAAAATCTCTCTAAGCAGAAAGGAAGCCAGCAAGTGGCACAATTATTTAAATTATGAAGGTCCTTGTCCCGTCCCGTCGAATCCCGTCGAAACAACGACGCGTGTTGCTCGAGTGCCGGAGCAACAATATGCAAATCGAGTTAGTTCCGGCACAGCTTCTATGCGATCGACGGTATGGATAATCCTGGACTGCGTTAAACCTGGAAATTTGCATAATTATTGGGCCTCAATTTCAGTCTAAGACTGTGTCTGTGTCTGGCACCCAAGGCAATATCGATCGAGTCGAATATCGGTGGCGACGACGGCGGCGTCTAACGATCCGTTTGATCGGCGCGCGATCCTGGGCATGGGGATCGGGATGGGAACGGGTATATGGGTATGGTGGGATCTCCTAAGAGAGACCCCAAGAGATCTCGGGAAATTTATGGTCTGCCCTTTTTTTCTTAGTCGTGTTAGCCTAACGAATCTGTTGGCTGCACTTGCTCGGCTCAACTCTGACTTTCTTTCTGGCCATCTTTCTTTCTAGCTCTGTGCCCTTCCTGCCCGGCTTTCTCCCCAGCTGGACACTTTTTTTTTTTTTTTTTTGTTTCCATTATGTTCTCCCGCCGAATTGTCAATAAATTTTAGTTTCGGTGTCGTGTTTATTTTCTTCTCTCCCTATTCTTTGGGGTTACACACACACAGCACAGCACAGCTTCCCAAGCGCGCGGCTTTTTTTTTATTGTAATCACCAGATCCCAGATTTGTTGTAATGAGTCGCTGTCGCAGTTAGAGTTTCCAACAACCTTTGGCATCCCCACTCCAGTGCCCAGTCCCTGTCCATTTGGTTGTCCCTTCGATAAAGTCTTCATTGATTTGTGACCTTTAATAATAGCGTTTAGACCAGCCCCAGATAGCAATGACCTTTTCCATTCCCGATCTCAGCGACTTCTAAGGGATGCTGCCGCCGCGGGTTAATTATGTATTTGGAACATTTTCCATCATTTGGTTACAGATTTCCCAAGCAGGTGAGCTGAGGGCTTGCAACCAACTACTGATGAGTCGCAGCACTTGGCAATCAGTTGACTCACACCTGTGATTCACCGCTGGGCCATTCACCAACAAAAAGTGAGTGCAAAAAAAAAAAAAACAAAATACAAAATACAAGCGCTTAGCCTAAGCTATCAATCGGCGTTTTGATAAATGAGCTTTTGCTGCCGATGCGTTGTCTAAGAAGAAATAATACTCGCCAGCCAAAAGCCAACAACTCACCGAAAATTCCCCGAGTGTCGAGTAAAATACGCCGCCAGCTATGGGCCAAGCAAATACAAGATTTAAGCTAAAACAAATGGCTAAACTGGGTTTAGGCGCTAGTGGGATGCTCTATGGGGAGTATTTAATTTTGGAAATATTTCTAAAGAGAATATGAAAAGCAGGAAAATGTAATAACCTGAACGAAGTGAATTAAAAACTAAGTGTAAGCAATTGATAGTTACAAAATAAAAGAGTTTTGGAAATTATCTTCGATTTTGTGACGTCATATATCACAAAAGGAATAATATTTATACATTATTTTAAAGTATTTTTACATAAAATACCTTGAAAATATCATAACAAATTGGAAATAAATTTCTTAATATAATTTAGGATTGACCGCTTACTGGTTATGAAAATAAATTTAATTGGGGATTAATTGAGAAATTTCGGTAAAAAAGATTACATTAAATGGAGGTATAAAAATAAATATATTGCAGAGAGAAATATCATTTTGAATCTCGTTTATTAACCATTAAATAAATATTACCAAATATAAAAACACATGCCTTAAGCCTTTAAATATCTGATTATATATTCAATACAATTGTAAATAAACCTAAAATAATCTTAAACCATTTTTAGAAAGAATTTTATTGCCATCTGGTTTAAAATTTTATTACAAAGATTAAAATAAGACATGAATTTAATATGAAATATGAATTATTGTCATGAAGAATTGTCTTAAAAATTGAGGACTTGTACCCCAAAAATCTAAAGCATAAATAAATCTCTAAAATAAATTAATAAAGGGTCATCAACAAAATTCCTGCAATATTTACTTAACTATCAATAGTTTATTTATACATATACTCTAACCGAACAAAGCGTTTTATTTAGTTGCTTAGATCAAAAAAACAAAGTGCGCAGTGTCTGTTTTTTTTATATGTTATATGTAGTTAATGATAGAGTGGAAGATTCTTGGCTCAGCTTGTTTGCTAATCAGAGATCACATAGCTCTCTGGGTCCAAAACAGTTAGCAGTTGGGCTCGTTTCGTCGGTCCGAGTACCGTAAACTATTTGTCCAAGTTTCTTGGCTACAAGACTCCCAAGACTCTTGTGTTTCTCTCTTGACGTCATCTCGGCAGCTACTCCAGCCGTATCTGTGCGAAATCAAATGCCGGACCCGTCGTTGTCAAGCACACAAACTTTCGATCGAATTTTATGTATTTATTTCAAAAAACCAAAGACAAAAAAAAAACCAACGACGCAAAAAAAAAAACACAAAATAACAAAATGAAAATAAAAATAAAATAAGAAACAAAAAACAAAGCGGCCCAGACAGCGGCCAGAGGCAACGCATCAACAACGAGCCGCGCTGAGCTGGCTGGAAACCTGAAATGCCTCAACACTCGGATCGGACCCCCACCGAACACATCTCAGGCAATTGAAACGGCCACCGATCGCCCCGATCGAATATACTATACTATACTATACTTTATATACACACACACACACATCGAGCCGATCGCGGGGCGCGTTTCTAGCCGCTGCAAAGTAAAGGTCTACCGGTGGACATAAATTTAGCTGTAATGCGACAGGTGTATTTTTTATCTATGGAGCGGCATGAAACGAGCCAAGCGGCGACGACGACGACGTCGGCAACTGAAACCACACAGTGAGAAAATGGGATTATGTTCTTCTCATATTAGGGGATTAAGATACAAATCTTTTGGAAATAATTTATATGGGAATTTTTAAATAATTTAAAAGTTAATGCTATGTTGGTAGGAGAATATATCATAGATTTTCGGAGAAATTGTGTTGACCACAACAGCTTTTGAATATAGATTCGAGTTCAGTATGAAAACTTAGTTTAGGAACTCAAAGTTTCATTTTATTAACATAAATCACGAAGAGCCTGCAATTAATGATCTAAAATGTGCATTATACAACATAGAAAAATTAATAACAAAATGATTAAATAACAACAAATAATCAAAAAGATATTACCGCTAAATACAAAACACTTAAGTCCTAAAATATCTAACCTAGCGTTACCAATACGTATTTTATTTAAACATTTTTATATAAATAATTATCTTGAGCTGTTTTTTAAATATTAAATCTTATGAATTGAATAATAATTAATATAATTATCTAAAATGTGCATTATAAAACATAGAAAAATTAATAACAAAATGATTAAATAACAACAAATAATCAAAAAGATATTCCTGCTAAATACAAAACACTTAAATCCTATTATATCAAATCTAGCGTTACCAATACGTATTTCTTTCGAACATTTTAATATAAATAATTATCTTGAGCTGATTTTTATACCCTTGCAGAGGGTATTATAGTTTTGCCATGATGTTTGCAACGCAGTGAAGAAGTCATCTC
>JAEIIU010049215.1:0-28109 GCA_018874675.1 Drosophila baimaii | reverse complement strand
ATAAGTAACAAATTATCTGCAAGGGTATATAAACTTCGGTTCCGCCCGAAGTTAGCTTTTCTTACTCGTTTTTTTTTCATTAACTATTAAGCTGAGTTTATTGAAATGTCGTTTAAATTGATGCAATTTTATGGTTATAATTTACCGAAAAAAAGAGTCGATTAAGCTGCGGGACACCTTTGGGGGACCAGTGCTGCGCGCCTAGCGGGGGGTTCGCGTTAAGATTTTGCTAGATATTTGGTTGAGTTTATATTACGTTGTTATTTAACAAATTACAGCTCTCAAAAAGGCTATCGAAACTGTTTCTGTTTTCTGTTATATTTTTAGTAAACGTAAGAAACAAGTTTATTGCAAATTAATTTAAAATTCATTCTCTATTTTAGCTTTTTTCCACGTACAACCGCCTGCACTGTCGGCAAAGTCAGCTGTCCCGCTGACTTAGTATTTTCTGGTATTTTTCCCGAGTAAAATTTCCGGTGTCTGGCAAACGGTCACTCCAATCAAAGACCATGTGCCGGGGCCAGACAACAAAAACAACAAATTGTATTAAAAAATACACATGTTTATTACTTTGTACTTCTCACTTAAAGCTCTAATGGAACCTAGACTAGTAGTCGCTCGATCTCCTGCTGGATGGAGGTGATCTGCGACTTGAGCTGACTGCCCTCGTTGGTGGTCACCGAGCAGGCGACAATCGGCCGGGAGACGCCGCAGGCACGGCCCAAGGCCTGCTTGGAGCGCACAAAGACGTAGGGCACGTTCTTGTCCTCGCACAGCAGCGGCAGATGCATCAGGATCTCGATGGGCTCCGTGTCGCCGGCCAGAACCACGATGTCGGCCAGACCGCGATTCAGCGTCTTGGTGGCCTCGTTGGCCCCCTTCCGCAGCTGGTTGTAGTTCAGAGCCTGCTGCAGCAGATTCATGATCTTGGCCGTGAGCTGGGCATCGGCCAGCGGGAATGCCTTGGGGTTCACTTCCTCAGTCTGTGGAGGGCAGAAAATTGTTATAATTAAAATATATAGGGTGTTTCTGATAGCTAACTTACCATTTTTAGGTTTATTGGTTCACTGTACTTTGGTTTAAATACAAATTAAATGCTTCCTCTCGGCTTGTTGCTTCACTGAGGGCAATTTGCACGATAATAATTAAAATAGTTTTCAAACACGTGCGTTGGCGTTAGAGGTGCAGAAACCAGTGATGCCAGAGTCGCTTTTTTCCCGTCAAATCTGGCTTTTATTTTTGTTAACTATCGATTAGAACTAATCGATGTTTTCATTCGTGCTCGAGCAACCAGCGTTGCCAGACCGTTTTTGCTCGAGCGACCAGGGATGGCAAGTCCTTTTATGCTCGAGCGACCAGGGCTACCATACTTATCATTTTTCACTAGACTATCGATAGTATCGATGTTTCGTGAGCACTATCGAATGTTTTCACAAGCAACTCTGCGCGTCTCGAGCCACCAATGCTGCCAGACTTTTCACGCTTGAGCGACCAGTGTTGCCAGACTTTTCGTGCTTGAGCGACCTGTGGTATAAATGGTATATTTTCGAGGGCACATTTGGTATATTTTATCGATAATTCTGCGGCCACACTGATTAGTATCGAATCTCTTGCAGCTCTAATCAGTTTTAAAAAATTTTTCGACGGGACGTGTTCGGCGGCTATGCGGGTATTTTTAATCTAAGCCATAAAATCCACAGCTACAGTGCATAATTGATCGGAAAGTCGAAGGCAATATTTCTAAACGCGAACTCACACCGCTGGCATTGTAGTAAAAAATTTCAAAAAGGTAATTTTGCAAAGCAAAAATCGAAAAAAGCAAAAACAAAGTAAAACAAACTCAAAAGGAAATGAATGTGAAAAAAAAATCGATTATCCAATCTGTGTGCGCGTGTGTGTGTGCGCGAGTCCGAGCGCTGTGTGTGTATGCGTGTGCGATTGTGTTTGTTTAAAGCACGGGATTTTTATGCCCAAATCGAATAACGAAAATTTAGCACAATGTGCAATAAAGGCCAATTTAACTAATTTAAAGTGTGCGAAATGTAGAAAAGTGCCAGCGAAGAGAGCGCCAAAGCGAGATCGCAGAAATTAAGCCAGAAGCGTACACGCACACACACAGCAACAGTGTGACACTCGCGCACCTACACAAGCGTAAAGTGCAAAGGCAAAAGCAAAACGCTGAGAAAAAAAAAAAAAAACAAAATAGAAAAGAAAAGAAACAAAAGCAAAGGCAGCAAGACGGTGCCAAAAGTATTTAATAATTTAAATAGACAGAAATCTTAGTGGGACGTGAGAAAGAAGAAGAAGCAACAAATATGCGTGTGCGGGTGTAACAGTGTGTGTGCGCGACACAGTGCGTGAGAGTGAGCGAGCTGGCACTATATCAGCTGTTTGACACTTGACACGATCGAAAGTCGCTTCCTCTCTTTCTTTAGCTCTCCTCTCCGCACCGCCTCTCTCTGGCTCTTCTTCCCCCCTTTTAAATTCGAGTTTATCTGTGATTTCGTTTGGTTTATTTATTCAGTGATTAAAAGCAGCAGCTTTCGGCAACAAAAAAGTGCCAGCAGAACAAAACAGACTGCCAACAGTATAAGAGTGAAAAATATAAATTCAATTAATTAGCACACTCGCACACACACACGCACGATATAAAGATAAATAGCGATTAACTGGACTCTTTATTTTTAGCCAAATTCCTTTTGCTAATTTGTGCCGTTCTCTCTCTCTCTCTTTCTTCCTCTCTTTCTTCGTTTCTCTTTGCAGCTTTTCTCGAATCGCGAGCATATAAGAAACCTAAATAAAAAGTGTTAAACCAAATGTTAGTCTAAGCCTAAAGTGTAAACTAGTTTTAACAAAAAAAAACCATACACAAAAAGAAACAGCAAACGTGTTAAGCTAAGCGAAACCAGAATTTAAACGCGTCTAAAACCCAAAACGCTTCCAAAAACCCCCCAACAAAAAAAAAAAAACCCCAACAAGAGAACCAATCGAGAAAGAGAGAGCTCCAGCGCGTAGCTCTCCCTTAGGCCCAGCAGGACCGCCATTTCATCCACTTCGGTTACCCGTAACTCGGCAAAATAGCTAAGTCCATTTTGCAGTTCCTCAAAAAGAAAAAGTCCCATCATAGTAGTTCCCAATCCGGCGAGGGCAAGCTACAGGCGCAGTCCAGTTGCGAGGAGGAGGGCGGAGCGGCAGCGGGAGGAGCCGGAGGAGGAGCCGCAGCGGACCAGGCTACTAGCAGCAGCAGCAGCAGCGGCCCGTCGCCAGCAGCAGCCGCCGCCGCCAAGAGCACGCCCTCCGCCGCCACAAGCACCACGACCGGTTCCGGATCGGGAGCGGCAGCGGAAGCGACAGCATCAGGGGGTGCATCCGCAGGAGGAGGAGCATCTGCAGCAGGAGCTAGCGGTGAGGATCACGCTCAAGTGTCGGCCAGCGCCACATTCCGGCTATCATCGCTAACGGGAACCATCTCCAAGATGGGCAACAACGCCACCACGTCGAACAAGAAGGTAGATGCCGCCGAGACGGTGAAGGAGTTCCTCGAGCAGGCCAAGGAGGAGTTCGAGGACAAGTGGCGCCGCAATCCGACCAATACCGCCGCCCTCGATGACTTCGAGCGGATCAAGACACTGGGCACCGGGTCGTTCGGCCGCGTCATGATCGTCCAGCACAAGCCCACGAAAGACTACTATGCCATGAAGATCCTCGACAAGCAGAAGGTGGTCAAGCTGAAGCAGGTGGAGCACACGCTGAACGAGAAGCGCATCCTGCAGGCCATCCAGTTCCCCTTCCTCGTCTCGCTGCGCTACCACTTCAAGGATAACTCCAACCTGTACATGGTGCTGGAGTACGTTCCCGGTGGCGAGATGTTCTCGCATCTCCGCAAGGTGGGACGCTTCTCGGAGCCGCACTCGCGCTTCTATGCGGCGCAGATCGTGCTGGCCTTCGAGTACCTGCACTACCTGGACCTCATCTACCGGGATCTGAAGCCGGAGAACCTGCTGATCGATTCGCAGGGCTACCTCAAGGTGACGGACTTCGGGTTCGCCAAGCGGGTCAAGGGCCGCACTTGGACGCTCTGCGGCACGCCCGAGTACCTGGCCCCCGAGATCATTCTCTCCAAGGGCTACAACAAGGCCGTCGACTGGTGGGCGCTGGGTGTGCTCGTTTACGAGATGGCCGCCGGCTATCCGCCGTTCTTTGCGGATCAGCCCATCCAGATCTACGAGAAGATCGTGTCCGGCAAGGTGCGATTCCCGTCGCACTTTGGCTCCGATCTGAAGGACCTGCTGCGCAATCTGCTGCAGGTGGACCTGACCAAGCGCTACGGCAATCTGAAGGCGGGCGTCAATGATATTAAGAACCAGAAATGGTTCGCCTCCACCGACTGGATTGCGATCTTCCAAAAGAAAATCGAGGCGCCGTTCATTCCGCGGTGTAAGGGTCCCGGCGACACGAGCAATTTCGACGACTACGAGGAGGAGGCGCTGCGGATCTCCAGCACCGAAAAGTGCGCCAAGGAGTTTGCTGAATTCTAAGAGAACTCTCCGTCAGCCAGCCTCTCGTTCCCCCTCGTTCTGCAGGCGTCTGCACACAGGCAACTGCGCAACTGTAATTGTATCTGCTATTGCGTTCGTATCCTGCAACTGCAACTGCAACTGCTCCCGCTGGTGCCACCAGTCTGGCGTGGCATTGCGGACCTCGTCCTCATCGTCGTCGTCGTCGTCGTTGTCGTCGTCTTGTCTATATATATGTCTACTACTTACAACTACAACTCCACCCCAACCAAATCAACACCTACAACTATCACATCTGCGTCTAGCTGGGCATGTCTACTATGTCAACTCCTGCTCCAAACATCCACAGATATACACACAAACTTTTGCCAACATTGGATTGCTCCACAATCACCACATACCACAATTTACATAAACGTAAGTATGCCTCAATAATTATCAGACTTTGCCTGGATTCGCAATCGATGAGCTGACTTTGATCTTAGGGCTTTACGTCTAGGAACACTTACTCTATCCGGGGATAGGTTCAAAGGGGCATAACTCATAACGAGTGAGGGATAACAACATAACACAAAGGAAATTACTATTTTCCTGATTATCTACTCATAGCTCAATGATATGATCATTAGCTTGCCCCATATGTTTCACATTATTACAATAAGCACATCGTTTACATACGAAACTGGGTCCCTAATCTAAACTTACATCATATGCGGGGAACATGTTCGCTAACCATCCAGAGATATGCAAACGGGAAAGCCGACTTCCTTATTTATTATGCAATATATCAATCTGAAAATTCACACAGATGGCTATTACTCACCATATTGCCGGATGAGATATTAATTTATTGACTATATTTCGTACTTTCTTTTGGGGAACGAAGGGTATCCAGGGCAAGGGTATACTACTTACTCCCGTTTTGTTTTTGTTTTGACTTTAGCCGGAGATTGATGGACGACGCGCTGTTTGATTGATTGATTGCTTTGAGTGGAATGTTTTTGCTTGTGTTGCTGCAAGGGAGCGGCGGGCGGAACGAGTGAGTGCCAGAGAGTTGATTATGAGACAAAAGGCATTTCTCTACTCTACTCCGTCGTCGTCGTCGTCGGCGGCGTCGTCCGTCAATTGTACGTTCTGCCCGCGACAGTCGCTCGTTGCTCCTCGTGCACACGGAATTCTTTTAATTAGTTTCCCTCAGTGACTGGGTCTTCTTGGTATCCCCGGATGCTACCCCACACAGCTCTCGCCCTACGTGATGTTTTGCGCTAGAAGAAAAAAACTCGAGCATGACCACTCACTCGCAGCAGAGGGAGACCCCCCAAAGGGGGTAAAGTACCCGTAAACATCGAATCATTAATTGCCATAAGCGTCAGAATGCGGTCGTAAATGCAAACTGTAACACAAACTGGTCATAAGTTAGGGCGGAACGACGACTCTAATCTCTTCGACAGACAAACTAGACAGCTGATAAAGGCAAAACAAACAAATTACTTTTCTAAAGGAATTTTTTAGTGCTTAAAGTAAATAAAAACAGAAGTTAAAAGTGACAAAGCTCGTTGTATAACCACTCAGGGAAGGTGTTTATTTTGTATTGAAATTTCCAAGGAATTTCTACATAAAAGATAGGTCTTGTATACGAGCTTTTTGTATATTTTTTGATTCGTTTTCGAGTTTTAATTAAATTTCATTTTCATTTTAAACAGAAATTGCAACAATTTTCCCAGAAATATATACATTCACACCTGACCTGAAAGGAAAATCTAGCCACAGGGGTAGATAAATGCAGAAATTATGTCAATGAGAAAAACACTGGAAGAAATGTACATTATATTTAATAGATAACTCCTTGGTTTTGTCTGTCAAGGGAATTTCGAATTTCTGGAGGCGTTTCAAAGAGAGTTTAGAGTTTAAAATTTCTCTTATAAATGTATTAATACTTTCTTTGTATAATAAATCAATATAGAACCGTAAAGTACCCTATTAAATATCGTAGTAATTACTCTATTTAATTTCTCAGAATCTAGAGATATTATATTATTTATTTACCTTGCCTAAGGCCAATTAAGGCAGAAGTTTAAGAAGAAATCGCATATTAAATAATTATGAGGTTTTTATAAAGTTTTTAGTTACTATTTTTCTGTGGAATTTCAACCAACTCCCACAATTTTCACAGAAATGTATTCATTCACACTTGACCCATTTCAAAGGCTGCGAAGAAGCAGAAGCCGGAGAAGATGATGATATTGATGGGGGTGAGAGAGAAAGCCATGAATAATGTCAAAGCAAAACGCAATTAAAGAAATATATCTTTTATTTTATGAATCGTACTTCTTTTCCCCCTTTTTCCTCGGGCTTATTGCGTGCCCGTTGGCCATTAACGAAATTGTGTTTCTTTTATCAAAGCCAAAACGCTGCTGGTAATTAATAAATTATAATACGTTTTATGTCCAAACATTTCCAGAGAGCAAAACAAAACAAAACAAAAGCCAGAAGAGCTCTGCGTGTGAATGCCGCATAAAGTTTAGAAATTGTGGAAATGTGAAAAACTAGAAACTAAAAAAGAAAAAATAACTAAACACAAAACGCAATCAAGAGAGTTGTAAATTCAAGGCGGAGGCTTTCCATGCGCCTGGGATCGAATGGAGAAGGAATGCTCCCAAAAAGTGTGGTAATCGCTGACCATGACCTTGCCTGACCTTTTGGCCTAGCCCGAAAAAATTAGTTGTCTATCTGCTGGGCATGTGTGGCTCTGCTCTTGCTTTATATATATATGTATTTATATTTATGTTTCGCCTCCGATTTCCATGCGACATGTGTCGTCTACAGTTTTATTGGCACCAATTATAATCATTTCGTTGTTGTTTTTGCCGCTTGCTTGCTAGCTGCTTGCTCGAGAAGGAAGGCCATCAATCATTTGTTTTGGGCCAAGTCAATTAGAGTCCGTCCGCCGTAGTCATGGGTACTAAGTATCGGGGCATTAGGGTCTGCCTATTTACATTAACTCAACGGATTTTCTGATTGTTTATCAATAAAAAGGTGCCTGAGCCTGGGGGCGAAAGGGGGGTTATCAATAAAATGGGTGCTTGGGAGGCACGTCTTAGGTAGTCAGACGGCCGCATTTCACTGATAAGCTAATTAAACTTTTTGCTCTGGCCTACGGCAATCATTAAAGGGGTAGAGATTGTTAAGGGAAAAAAATATAAAAGCTTGTTGTGGAAAAATATAGGAAAAGCTAAACAAGTCATTTAAAAGTATATTAATAGAGCTATTCTCTATTATATCATACAGTTTTAAATGGACATTCCACTCTACGAGCGAGGCTACTAATTAATTCCTGGAAATCCCCCAGTTCATTGCCTTAATCCTACTTTTCCTCATTTAAAGTTTGGCTCAATCAACACCTAAGTAAAATCTCTTTTTAGAAAAGTCCCACCAAAGTGTGTTCAACTTAACTATGCTCTTAGCCTTCTTCTTGGAGCTGATTGTGTGGCATTTGGCTGACTTTGATTGCATCGCGGCCAAAGTTCAACTCACAGCTGGATACTGTGTCGGGGCGCAAAACTTGTTCTCAGAAGTTGCAGCTCACAGATACCACCACAAAGCGTCTCAGATACTTATATATGTATGTATGTAGGCACGCATTCGTCTTGCTCCAATAATCACCTAGACCAAGCCAAGTTTAGCTGTGGCTGTGGAAAACGCCAAGAATGCAACTGCCAACGCGCTTGTGAATCTGAGACAACGCGTTGTCTGGCCAATTTTGGGGGGCTTTAGGAGGCGGTACTGAGAGATGGTTTTGGGCGGGAACGTTGGATCGCAGCAGACAGAGTCGCCGGAGACATAGCGACTACTAGGCCCGCCGTGACGACAGCCTTGTAACAGTGCCCTCAAATCGGGCTTGCCAGCACGCACGCGCTGCAGCTGCGGGCTGCCAACTAAATGGCGATAACAACAATAACCGAGACAGAGATAGAGATACCAAGACAATGGTCGGCAAAAGAAGAAAAAAAAACATTTAAGACACACCGGTGGTGGCGAGGGAAAACCCGGAATTTTTCCGAGTATTCAATAAGATAAATGGTTCTGGTTCCCCCGGTGACCAATTCCATTTTCATTTCCCCCCAAAGAGAGGAAAGAAAAGCCCCCGAAAAAGGGACAGAGCGATACACAGAAACCATAAATAAATACATTTGTTAAAGTTTGGCAAATTCTAAAAGTTAAATCCTTGTATAGATATTTCTAAGGCTTTTAGGAAAGGTTTCTTGAAATGCTTTAAAGTCAAAAGCGAGATATTTTTTACCCCCGTAACTTTTTGTATAGTTTTCTGGCTAAAAATTGAAAGTTATAGAAGCAGAAAAAAATGAATAAAGCTTCATTTGTGGCATTATGCAAGCCATAAACGTGCTATTTTCGGTTTTTAAGTATTTTTTCGGTGTAAGCTTCAGATTGAGTCAACGCGGCGTATGAGCAATGTAGAGACGAATGCGCACGGGGAAGAAATGAGCCGATAAAGAAGGCAAAAAGCAAAGCCAAGCAAAGCGAAGCTCGAATTGTATTTTCGTTTTCATACGCATCGAGAATAAATTAAACGATTTCTGCCTTTGCCTTTATTGTGTTTTTGTTGATTTTGTTAACTTTTTCGCTTCGTTTCATTTCGCTCAGTTTGGGGATTCTGTCCCTCTCTCGCTTGTGTGTGTGTGTGTGTCTATCTGCCGCTCTGAAAATGTTAGGAGTGGCAGTCGGCGAATGCAGGCTATAAAAAACATTTAAATTGAGACAGCGCCGCAGCGAGGCAAACTGGGCAAAATTATTTAAATAACGCACACGTCGCCATCGCCATAGCCATCGCCATGTTGTGCTCGTTTTAATTTTTGTTTTCTTGTTTTATTTACTTGTTTTTTTTTTTTGCTGTTTTGCGTTCGCGTCTTTTTCTCTCCGTTTCATTTGTGCAATTATTTTCGTCGTTTTTGCTTTCAAAATTGTAGTCACTGTTTATTTATTTTCGTTACTCTTTCTGGGGTTCTACTAGAATGCGAGGGCACTCTTGTTTTCGCAGCGAACAGTGGGGTGGAAGGGGAGGGGAGCATTTGCGACCCCATAAAGTATATTTTTTCGATCGGGATCAGCATGTGGATGATGCGTAGTCGTTTGTCCACAATTTGCAATTGTTTGTCTTTATTTTTTATAGGTTTCCTTTGGCTGATTGTTTGGATATTTGCTAAAAATGTTTCTGTCATGTTTAAAATATATGTTATCCATTATACGGACTTTAACTTCTTAATAAAAGGTTTTCTTATTCATTTTAAGTTTTTTATCCTCTAGGAATACAATCTTTGCAAGCCTAAAAAGTATTCCTTAGCTGGTAACACGATTAGTCTTACCCTTCATCAGATCTTTCCACTTAATTAAAGCGCATCTAATCGTCGATCTTTATACATTTCTCCTCGTACTTGTGCGGTGTGTATCTGTGAGATAAACGCCGACTTCTCAGCCACATTTCCTCTCTCTCCCCTTACCGCCTGGCATTCTATCTATCTCGCCCAGTAACCAGCAATTTTCATTCAGAATTTATGGGCAAATAAAATAGAATTGAACATGGAAAACGCTGCACAATGAAAATTGAAATTTTCTGTTTTAGTTTTTCATTTTTATTCTCCATTCTCCATGCTGTTGTTTACCGCCCCGTTATTTATGGACAGGTGTTATGTGTATGTGTATGTGTATGTATATATACTACATAACATGTATGCAGTTGTTGGAGAGGAATGACTTCATGCAACGCGACAGAGTATAAAAAAGAAACTGAATGGCGAAAAGAAATAAGCAAAGTTCGTATATTTACACTTTTATTTGCTATCGAATTTCCTCGAATTGAAATTCATTGATTCACTATAATCCAGGGATATGTGTACGTACGTATGTGCTTTTCGACTTTCAAACACTCTCCGTTGATAAGCCATTTTGAAATTGGAGGCAAAACAAATCAACATCATCATCGAGTGTCTGTGTGTGTGTGTGTGTGCCGGCCTCCTTCAGGGCTTATCAATATGGGAATCATTAAAAAACTTATTGACGCCAGTTGTCATCCCATTGTTGTTGCCGCTGACAATGGGCTAGAAAACTAAAACAAAACTGTGGGGAATATAAAACTAAAACCAAACAACAGCTGGCGAGCGAACGAACGGGCGTTGGGGCGATAAGAACGAAGACGAGATAGAGCAAACAAAGGGAGTTATTAGATTCATATTTATGCACAGCCAGCCGCAGGCCAACTTTTCTCACAAGTTTTCCCCCCATCACTTGTGGTTGGGTTCCTTCCCCCTTTTGTTTTGCCTTTTTTTCTTTTTAATTTGATTTGTTTTGGATTTTGGGGAAATGGGTTAAGAATATGCACCCCCATTCGACGGAGACGTCGTCGGCTGTGGCCTTTAATAAGTAACCAGAACAGCACACAGTTTGTGCGCCAGTTTCTGGGAGTTACATCATCATCATCCTCCATCATCATCTCGATGCATTCATTTCCATGTGTCCTGATAACAAAGACAACAATGGCTGCAGTTTTATTGCCGTCCCCTTATACCGCTTTCCCTGAGCTCTACCCCTTTTCCCTTTTTTATTAACACACAATTATAGGTTATAGTCGTGCGTCTAATTGAATTTGATAAAAACCAGGCAGAGAGGAATACAATTAGAGAGTGGAGAATGGTTGGGGGACACGTATGTACGTTCGTAGTAAGGGAATTAGGGGCTACTGTCTCTTTCCCGCAAATTCAATACAATTGACATGTAATCAATAATAATTGTTGTTGTTGCCTGCCTGCCTGGCTGGCGGCCTGACATTGAAAGAGGGCGGCTGTCGAGGGGGCGTGTAGAGGTGGCCAGGTGCTAGGAAAAAGCAAATAAATGAATATATATTCGTTCCCTCACGCAAGTCGCAATTATTGATTAATTATTTTGTGTGTGGGCTTTGCCTTTTCTTTTTTTCTTAAACACTGAACAGTGTAAGTAGCTGTGGGTGTGTGTGGGCCGCATGAAAGGTCTGCACTTGAACCTTTTTTCTTGCTTTCCTTCTTTTCTTTTTTGCATTAATTGAATCATCAATCTCTCGGGTGACAAAAACACTTTACCCCGCTGGCTGGCTGACTGGCTGGCTGACTGGCTAGCTGGCTGCCTGCCTGCCTTTCTTCATTTATTAAGGTTTCTTTCTCTGTGTTTTACGCTGCTTTGAATTTTCCCCCTTACCCATTTTCCGTGGCTCAATTTAATTGGGTTATTACGCATGGAAATGCTTTCCAAAGCTGGTGACGTCAGTTGCGTACAATTAGGACTAGTTAAAATTCTTTTGCGCACTTTGTCCAGTCAGGCATTCTCCTCTCTAATCACTAACTAACACCACCGTCGATTCTAAAGAGTCCTTGACCTATTGTCACGGCGTTAATATTTATTAAAAGGCCCCCACGACCCGCGACAACTCCCTCTGGTAGCGGCTTCATGCTGCGTTAGTCGCAACAGTTAACGTTCGAAGGCCGTTAAGTGATAATTTAGCTAATTCCATGCACTTACCTTGGACACTGGCACACCATGACGTATACGCAACGCGTTTGCATATATTACGCATACGCAGTGTTGTCGCCACGCCAGCAGTTGCGATTAAAGGCGCTTTAGCGGTGAGTACTCGCTCAGCTGTTGCTATTGTTGCTCTCGCTATTGCTATTGCTATTGCTATTGCTATTGCCGTCGAATGCTGCCAACAGCAGATAAATGTAATTACTGTCTTATCATAATTACGAGCGAAATGAGAGCAGAGCAAAGAGACAATAATGCGGGTGTAACAAAAAGGGATGCGCAGGGAAATGAAAATGATGACGATGGATGACGATGCCTTAGCTCAGCTGTGTGCTCATCGCTCACATCGCACATCTCTCCACACACACACACTTACCGACAACAGCAGCTTCCCACTGAATTTTCCACCTCACTTCCCCCATGCCTCCCTGTCCAGGCCGCCTCCTCCTTGCTTCAATGTTGCCGTCCGTAGTTGTTTCAAATTTTAATTTTATTTTATTGCAGCGCACAAATTGTGCGCCATGTCGCCGGCGGCGCTGTTGCGTGTAAGCTCCTCATCCCCATCCCTTATCCTGTCCCCGTTGTCCTTCTGCTGTGCTCCCTCCATTATCCTCAGTGGCTTCCTTAGCCGGAGAGTGTGTGTGTGCCAGCGCGTTTGTGTGGCATACGAGGGCCGATTAAAGTGTAATGTCAGGCTCATATTACTGGGGATTTTATGTTAATATCTTGGTTTTTATATTCAATCATTTCTATTTATTATTAAATATTTTTATATTGCAAAATTCCATGTGATATTGAGTGGATGAAAGGGGGTCTTAAAGTATTATAATATCTGTATTTCAATGAGTAAATACGATGTAATTTGGGTTAGCCTTGTATGGAATATGCTTTTTCTTTACCCTAGAGCTTTCTGGGTCAACTGATTCACAAGAAATCCTATATAATATATAATATTATGGATATTTATTGATCCATTTAATGTGCTAAATTTGTTTCTGAATTAAAGAGATATTTTCCGCTCTACTATCTATTATATTTAGGCCTAGAAATCCTTAATCACCCAGCGCTTTGTAGGTGCGTTGGTGTGTAATGTTAATTGCCATCATGCGCGCGCAAGACAAGTTGAGTCTCTTTATGTCCACCTCTCATCCCTCGAATCCTCCTGGCCCTCTCCGTCTCCGTCTCCGCCTGCGTTTTCCCCTGCGGGCACCAGTTGACCCAGCCCCGGCAATCCATCCTGCTCCCGCCCACCCCGTGCTCCGGTCTGATGTACCCTGTCCTGGCCTCTGCCCTGCCCCTGGTCTTTAATTACTTTCGTAGTTAATTTTGTTACAACAAAAAAAAAAAAAAAACGAAAGAGGCGACAGTGAGAGCGAGCAACACCAAAAACAATGACACTGTCAGTGCAAAAATTGAAATTTGCTTTTAATTTGCGCTTCTGTGTTGTTGTCGGCCCATCAGTCGGCCTTTGCAGTCACCGAAAACCCCTCCCGGCTTGTCATGTTTCCGTTTCCTGTTCATTTCATTTTCAGTTTTGTGCGCTGGCTTGGCTTGACATTTTCTGGAAACGTGAAAATGTGAAATTCTGACGAGATAAACACATAAATATATATATATGTGAAAAATTTGCTTTAATTGATTTGTCTTGAGGGCCAAAAGCAAGCAAGCATCGATTTTCCCTTCAGCGCGTTTGGTTTTCTTTTTTCTTGCCACTTTTCCTGCGCTATCACGACGATGTCTGCTTTCGCTTGGCATGAAAATTGATTTGATTTCAAAGCCAAAAAGTTTATTGACATTAGATACGGCGTGCCTCTCGCTATACATTTATTTCTTTTATTTCTCGATTGGCCCAAAACTTTTCCACACTTTGATTTACGGCCAGCGGCAGCAGCAGCAGCGGCGGCCAAGTATAAGTATCGTATCGATGGGAGGGCGCCTCGATAATTGGCATGCCGATCCCCACTCGCATTCGCATTCCGATTCTGTGTTCTTTCATTCGGTTTTTCTTTTTTTTTCTTTTTCCTTTCTGTGTTTCCTTTGCATTTGTCTTGCATTTGTTTTGTTATTAAACAAAGTTGAGGGTTCAAAGCGAGTGTCTGTCTGTCGGTGTGTGAGTATAAGCAGACCAGAGAATTGGGAGCAACAAAAGCGCCGAATGTGAATTGCAAATTGCAGATCTCCTTTTTTTCGCGTTTATTGAACCCGCCGCCGCCGTCACTGTGGCCAGAGCAGCATTGCTTTGATTGACCAGAGACGAAGTCCGCAAAGGAACACCCCATCCATTGACGAGGGCATTGGAGTGTAAAGAGGCAGGCAGCAGTGGGGGGTTCAAGGGGTGAAATCAGTTGAAAGCATTTCAAAGGAAACAGAGGAGGAATTTATATTGCCAGATATTCTCTTTTCCAATCACAGTGAGAAGAAGGCGTCTAATTAATATGCTCGAGCTTTGTCGAATTCTAATCCCTGAAATCTAAATGAATCTGCAGATTTTCTTGGGGATATAAAGAGAACTGCAAGTTACAAAAGTCTTTCTTATGTTTTCAAGGAAAAAAGTGCAAAGAGGAGCCTTTGAAAGACAGTGAAGTTGAGGGGGATAAAATGGTTTTAGTTCAGGGTAAACGTAAGGATAGAAATTTGTATTTTAATCAAAGCAAAGTAAGAAAGAATAAAAAGTCACTTAGTTAATAGCTAACTTTAATAAGTTATAACAAAAGAATTCTAAGAAACCAACGAAGCCCCTGAATTCTCATTAATTATATCCGTTCCCCTCCCAACATACTTTACTTACAGTCTGCTAATTAGGAGCCTCTGTACAAAACGTTCCCTAAATAGAGATGACCTGAGCTGGCAGCTATTTCCTGAACCTCCCCTGCTGATGATGAATCCTTTGAATCTCCGCTAAACCCCCTTTCATTAGCCCTATTCCCCCGGTTGTCTTATCTAAACTGAAAGTTATGCCAGGGCTCACGAGCTGTCTTACAAATATGTGAAATTTTGAGACGGGGAGTTAAGCAGTTGACGACGACGACGACGACGACGTGTTTGGAAGGCACTGAAGATTGCTGACATAGTTTTCCGACCCGTTCTCGTTGCCCCCGCACCTCGTGTGCTCAGTGTTTAGTGCTTTGTGCATTTTAGAAAAGGCCAAGCGACTGCGACCTGCTGGGGAATGACTGGAGGAGAGTGAAACAGAAACAGAAACCGAATCTGAAACTGGGACTGGGACAACGACAACGACACATTCCCAGGCCCACCCACTAACAGCCACGTCCCCGCTCCGTCCGCATTCACAACCAAATCCACCTGAAAGCTGTCCAACCTTTGAATATTTGATGGCCTCAAAACACAGACTGCAAAAATGCGTAATTACCGACAAGGGAAACTCGACAACTGACTCCTTGCTTCGACTAACTGGGCGGGAATGGAAATGGGAGTGGGTGTGTGGGTCTGAGTTTGGGTATCTGTATCTGGATGGTTGGATAGCCCAGTGGTTTGGTTTGGCGGTCGAACCGAGCGCCGACTGAAAGAGCAAACTATAAATAAAGTGAAAAATCGTGAGTGGTTTGTATTTGTACATGCCATTTGGCTGTGGGTGGCTTACGATATTTATAAGCATTGGAATATGTAAATAAATTATGTAACCCAAGAAAGGTACTCAATAATCTCGGCCTGAAATGCTCGCAGAGATGCAGGTTTCCCCGGCACAAAGGCTTTGTATTTTTCCTTTAGGGAATGTATTTTTTGGCTTTGACATGTTGCAATGCAACCAAGCTCTTGGCAAATTAATAGCGACAACGGCAACAGCTGGCCAAACAATCAAAATACTTTTTGCTCAGCTCATTTTCCTCGATATATGTACGTACACTTATATCCCGTTGATATAGGTTCATTTATAGATTGTATATGCACATTTATATATCTAAAGATATTTTCGGCTTGTCCACTCTCGGCTGTCTCGATTTTTGGCTGATTTATTGAAATGTTTTTCGTCTTATTTCTTTTTGTGACTTTGTGTTGGATCAAGACAAAAATTATATTTTCTTAAATAATTAAATTTATTTTTCATATGATTTAAGTATCCGTTTTTTTCTTCTTTTTTTTGTTGCTTGCTGCTTGGCATATAGATGAAAATATGCTGAAACACATATTTTTTTGATTGTTCTTTTGTGCCAACATTTTTGTCATTGCGTGTAGGTCAAATATGTTGCTGAGATTTCACCTGCCGTCTGTCCATTTCCATTTCCACAGCTCCCTCTAGCGATTCGAAGGGGTTCGAAGGGGTTCTTCTTTGGCAAAGTTTCGAAGCTCTCTCCCCGAAACTTGTTACAACGAACTTAAAATGTTTTATGCAACAAAGAGATTGTATGAATATTTCAGCCGTTCATCTTTTGCTTTAGAGCTTGGGATATCAATATTAAATACGTACACTTTTACTGCATTAAGGTTTTTATTTTTTCGTATTTTTGGGGGAAACCTTCAAGGCCGTCGATAGCTTGGATGATGGGTGAAAGTTTCCTGCCGCCTGGCTGCCATTAGTTTGGTTACTTGACTCACGTAATGCCTACTCCTCCTCCTCCCTCCCGTCGGTGGCCGTAATTTCTCGGCTTCGCCATCGACTCGGCTTTATGTAATTCGAGACAATGGCGGACAAAAGATCTCTTGTAAATTCAATGCCAAACTCCAACGCCAACAACTCGCACACTGGCCGATACCCGAGTAGTTTGAGTATCTGAGTGGTGCTGCCTGAAAGTCTGAGTACGTCTGGATATTGCACCTCTCCGATTTCGGATTCCCGAACGTGTATCTGTATCTGTGTATCTATACTTGGCTACCTTTGCGTGGGTGCAGCGATTCAGTGACGCTTTTTGTTTCAGCGATAAAGCCCGACGCCGCCGCCGCCGCTGCCGCCTGGAAATACGACAAACTTTTTTTTGTTGTCTTCTTTTATTTTATTTTATCTTGTTATTCTTTTTTTGTTGTTGTATTTTGTTGGTTTCATACATGCATACATGTAAGAGATTTAATATAGCACGCTGCTGTGGCCCGCTGACGTCATAAGCCCCAGTGTCAGAGATGCCTACGCCCCTGAACCACCCCATCGGAAAGTGTGGGGGCGGGCGGAGCGAGCAGCCAAGCATGTGCCGGCGCTGATAAGACAGAAATCTATAAAACTTTTAACATGCCAATATTGCTCCGGGGACATGGGAAAATTTTCTCCAACTCGCGGGAGTTTTTCCGCCGTCAAAGGGGGGTTGGGTGGCTATTCAGGGGCGTCGAGAGGGTTCTTAACAACTCGCTTGAAGTGGCCATAGAACAGTTATCGTTCAGCTGTCTTAATTGCAACAGGCGTTCGCTATGGGATGGTCGGAAGTGAGTGCTTACAGCTTTATAGCTTCATGTATCACTGCCTTTTTCTTGGAAAGATTACATTGTTATTTTTAGGTAGGAATTCCTTAAAGTTATATGAAAAGTGATTATTAAAAAATCAATTAGCCCCGCAATTATTTCTTTCAAAAGTCAAACGCTTTCAGTAGAAACTTTTAGTTATTTTGACAGCAGCTGTGGATTTAAAATTCCATTATCAAAGTGCTTTTCTCCCACGCTCTTTTTGTTTTAGGAATTTTATGTTAAAAAAGAACCTATACATATCCGAAACTGACTCACCCACGCTTTCACTCACCTTAGTTCTTGAGTTCATTAAAGTTTGAATGCTCAACTTGGTAACCTCTTTTGTTTTTGTAAGAAACGACCTTGACCCAGCTGAATGCCCGCAGCCCAGTCAAAGCCAAAACGAGAAATAGCCACAAGCCAAATTAAACATATTAATAGCGGCTTGGATATTAGTTAGTTTTGTGCCCGGAATGAATTATCGGCTATGCTTGAGCTTGATTTTGATTTGATGTGCGACAGAGGTTAAGAAACCCGAGTAGGAAGTGCGGTGTGGCCCCCAGTCAAGGTTGGTTGGACCCGACCAGACCGGACCGGATCGGATCGGAAGAAGTCAAAGTCGATCGAGGCGAGGGCTCAATAAATTGCGAATTATGCAAATGCCTGCATGCTTGATTGGGTTTGCAGACGACTAACTAACTCTGTATCTTTGCTTGTCTCCTCTTCAGCATTTCCCTCCATTTTCGAAGTGAAAGAGAGCTCGAAACTCAGCCCCGGAACAGCAGTCATTTCAGGCTGGAAGGACGCGTGGAAACCTCTTCTTCAGGATCCGGGCGGATACCGTAACAGATACATACAAATACAAGCAAATATTCATTCATAACCATATAGCATATATATATATATAACCGCGAGACTACAGATATTTAGTTGTAACGTAGCTTAGTCTTAACTGAAAGAAAATAGAAGAGAGAGAGAACCGAAATCCGTTGAGGAACACAACAGAAGCAACCAGAAGCGAAGCGCGTGAGAGGAAATCCAGGAGAAAATCGTCTAAACAACAATTTCATTACATTTCGTCCGCCCCTCCCCCCCAGATAGGTGGGTCGGTGGTCGGTCTCACTCACCAAACACTGCAGTGTAAACGCTTTAAAGATTTTTAAATTAAATACAAAAAAAGGTTAAATTTAACACAAAAATTATGGTGCACACAGTGCGCTTGACAAAAAAACAAACAAAGCAGCAGGCAAATCTTACGATTAAACACCAGGTGTAATGTGTGTGTGCTGATGAAACGAGTTTGAACCTTCAGAGAGTAAGAGAGAGAGAAAAAAAAAACAAAAATAAAAAGAAAAACAAGCCAAAACTCGCCCCGAATGAGGACACTTGTCGGTCGGTCGATACGTCCTCCGCCTTCCTCCTGCTAAGCGAGCTTGCGTTCCAAGTAGCCCCCGACGACGATGATTTGGCGTCTCTACCGTAGACATGTCTCTAGATATTTATATAAATATATACATATACATATATGCGTATATAAATGTTGTACAATCAGCGACGACGTGCAACAATAAACCGCCCGCCCAACCCCCCTCGTACTAGAATCAGAATCAGAGTCAGAACCTGAAACAGAACCAGAACCACAGTCAGAGGACATTATGCTCATGGACCATTTCCACAGTGGCACCTACAAGTAAGGCACCTACTACACTCATGAATAGTTATCCATCCACAACACACACACACACACTCTACTCCACACATCAACTACTCAGAAGAACCCTAAAATATAGAAAAGCATTCTAAAGCAAGTAAAAAAAAAGTATCAACAAACCAAAAAGATACATTTGAAACGCAGCAAGAAATATATAAAGCAAAAAACAAAATCTAAATGTTTACATTTAAGCCACATAAAACAAAACAAAAAATAAGAAATCAACATTAAAAACCAAAAAAAGGAAAACAAAAACAAACAAAAAAAAATCAACTGAAATTTGTGTGTATAAAAACGTATAAAACCTAGCATTAATGAACATGAGATGAAGCGAAGTAGTAGAAGAAGCAGCAGCAGACGAAGGATGTCGGCGGAGTCAAGTCTATATATACACAAGATTGAAGCATTATACTTACCAGGGCAGAACAAAAGAGAATATCACGTGCTAGAGGGCCGACTAAGTATAATTATTTGGAAATGAACCAGAAGGAGGTGTGTGAGAGGAGGAAGTGAAGGAAAAGGCAAGGCAAGGCAACTGTGTAGCAGTTACGTTTATATATATTCAAGTAAATATCGATCGGAGTATATTTATATATATTGTTTCGTTATGTGCGGAGAGGAGTTAAGATCGTTTTATTAGGCCCGAAGGGGGCAGATATCGAGATCCTCTTTAATTTTGCGTACCACTCGCGCCACTTCTCCGTATTCCTTTCTTTTTCCCTGTTATTATTTATTTTTAAAAGTGAAGACTTTTAAATTATGTTGTTGTTGTGAGAGAGGAGAGGAGAGATACAAAAAGAGAGCGAGAGCAACTCGGGATCGTAACAAATAAAATTAATTTATATACATACTTTTTATGTTTGATATATATATGATCATTTGTTCTACTAGTTGCGAGACAAAAGTCATAAATAGGCATTAGTTAAGCATCTAAATTTAATGGTAAATAAAAGTAAACAAACAAAAACAACAAATAAAAGCCGAAATCAATCGAGGAGTAAGAGGAGGATGATGTTTGTAGCCACGAATGTTCACATCACATCACATCTAAGAATTGTGTCTCTGTCTCCCCCCCGCCCTTTATATGAAGCATACACACATGTTTATGTGTTTCCAGCTAGTTTTCGTGTGCCGAAGATCCTTCTGTGTCCTTTTTCAGTCACCCCAAGCAACACCACAGACACAGACACAGATACAGACACAGACACAACACAAGCAGGCAAAGCGCAGAAACACACACACATAAGCATATACTGAAAATAATCTACGGTAGTCTGAGCATAAAATTTAATGTGGATATATACCTAAATATATATATATTCGAAACATATGTGCAGTAGAAGAAGAAGAAGAAGCAGGAGGAGCAGGAGAGCGGGAGAAAGTCAATCCTTAAGTTTGTGCAATTTTGTTTTAGTTTTGTTTTTCGACTTGTGTTAGCTTTTAACTTTAAGCGGTAGCTGTTAGCACTGCTCTTAAAAAACGCAGAGATACAGTATCTGGAGGAGCCCAACCTGAGCTTTACTATCTGACTAACGATTTGTATGCTTTACGTTTACGTATTAAATAATGAATTAATCTTGTGCACTAATTTGTAATACCCTTAATATAACCTCTATCCTTGTTTTTTTTTTATTAAGCTTTCTCCTCAGTCCAAATAAAAAAGTTTGTTCGGTTAGGAAGAGAAAACCCTTTTCGTTGTTGTTTCATGTGTGTGCGTGCAAGATTCGAGGTACATATTGATAAAATATATATTAATATATATATATATATATAATATTTAATATATGTGAGAAGAAGAACCGGAACGCAAGAAGATGAGAAAGCAAAATTCAAGTTATTTAATTTAGTTTATACATTTAAGTTTATATACCAAGCGCATATATATACAAAAATATATATATACATATATATATTTAAAAACCAACAAATAAGATGGAAAATCTTAAAAAAAAAAACAAACAAAAAACAACAAACAACCAAACAAACAAACAAACACAACAAACAAGCATACAATAAAAAACAAATTTGCGAAAAAAAGAAAAGAATTATAAGTAAAAGATGATATAAAGAGAGGAGAGGAAACAAGAAAACACAAAGGAAAAGAAACAAACAAACAAAAAAAAACCAATAAAATGAATTTGAAATCCTTAAAAAATATATACACAAACTGTGGGCGTTCTTATTGAAGTCGGATTGATGGGATTCCCCCCAGATTTGCTATGGGGCAGATATGCTGGGAGACCATCTGGTTACCTCCTTTTTCTGATATGTGTGGCTCACTTTTGTTGCTAAAATGAAAAGCATCTGCGTTGGAAATTCTTTATTATTATTTTCTCCAGTTCAAGTGCGCCGGGCGGTGTTGTCAGTCCTCCCATCAAAGCTCTCGAATCCAGATGCTGCTTGCAAAACAAAGAGGATTGGATTGAAAGTAAGTATATTAGTATATTCTATGAAAATCTTGCAAAAACTGTTTGACCTAGATGAGCTACTTTTTGACTCAAAGTCTAGGTTGGCTGATTTAATCCGCATAAATCAAAAGGAGACTATATATGTCAAAAATACACAAAGATATTGTATAAATCTTTTCTAATATATATTTTAGTTTCAGCTAAGAAACCTAGTACTAATTTTTGGTTGTTACAGCCTCAACACTGCATGATAATTTTAGATGCCATAATTTACGCTTATTGTTGGCAACGATTTTCTTTAGTTCTTTTTTTCAAGAATAAACAATATCCAAATGTAGTCTTCTCTTTAATTTATCTCCTTAAGTGAGTACTATATTATTAAATAAAAACCGACCTCTAAAGCAATACATTACCTTACCATATTCTCATATTTTCAAGCACCAAAGATATGCACACATGCCACTTTTTGCTTTTTGTATCAATTTAAGTTACTCTGCTTGTTTCGTATTTCCAAAGTTTTAGACCCAAAAAAACGTAAAAAAAAGAAAACTTTCCAACCGACAAGAACAACAAAGGAAACATGAAAATAACAGAAAATAAAAGAAATCTACCAAAAAACAGAAAAAAAGAAAGAGGACTGCGGACTGTCAAAAAGTTCTGCATAATTTTTGGTTTGTTTCGTTTTTCTTCCTTCTTCCTTCCTTCCGATTTTCCATAGCATACACCTTTGACACACTTGCCGTCGGCCCTTTTTCCTTATATAAGGAGAAAGGAAACTTGGGAGGGCGGAGGGGGAAAATAAAACGAGAAACTGCTTTTATTTTGTTTCCTTGATTTTGACTGCAGACAAAAAGTTGGCGTGTGTACATGCTATGTGTGTGGCCCAAACACTCCCACCAACACACACATGCACAACACAACACTCTGTGTGTGTGTGTGTGTATGCATATTTATATGGAATGTGAGGTTACGGCAAGGCGAAGCGAAGCAAGGGAATGGACGTCTAAGGTTATTTATAGCAACACTTTTTCGGCCACGCTCGCATTAGCCCCCTTTTGGCTCCTCCTTCCGCGGTTGCTCCTTTCGCCAAGTTTGTCCTTAAGTTGGCCAGGACATGCACGAAGGGACAGCTAAGCAGCTTTATGATTCCACTGTGTGTGTGTGTGTGTGTGTGTGCGAGTGTCCTGGGGCAAGGGAATTTTCCTTTATGCAGGCCAGCGACGGAAAATAATAATTCCCGGCATGGCCAACTGAACATCGGAGCGGAGTGGGCTTTCTGTGTGCTGCGAGAGAAGACATCAAAGTGGAATTTTCCCTATAAACGAAAGGGGGCGGGGGTTGGGAGGTCTCAAAGCCCCATGGGAATGGGAATCTCTGGTGCGGGAAATGCGATGAATAGTTTTTGCGGAAATTCGGCTTAAATTTGATGCAAGAGTTGAAGAGAGACACCTGGGTCGGGGAGTCTTGAAAATTTCAGTTATACAAGGCCTTTTTGAAGAGACAACTTTAGCGAGCTCCAAAAAGATAAATCTCCTTTGTTGAAGAGATTTTGAAAGCCACTTGGAGATAGAAATATGATGATACTTGGCTTTGAACAATTTAAGTGAAAATAAAGAAAATTTGTAGAAAGTTTTAAAGACTTGTATACGTTTCTTTTATTTTTAATTTAACATTTTATTTGGTATTTCAAATTTAAGCAAATCGCACTGTTGTTCCCACTTAAAATCTAAAACTAAAGCCTCTTTCCCTCAGCTTTAAGAAATCCCCAGCTGCTACTACATTCTCCCATTAAATTCTCGCATTATTAAGTATTAAGTAACTCTTTTAATCATCTGGCCTTTGTAATTATAAACTCACATGTTACTGCCTTCGCCCACTTTAAGTTGAATACAAATATAATTAATGTGCACCTTTGACACAAAATTAAACAGCCAGAGGGGTTGTAATTACCCCGGTATTAAATTACTTACAGAAAGTGTATCGGCATCGAAAGTGTATTAACTGGGATGTTGTGGACATTAAAGCTCTCCCCGTTCAAAGTGACTTTTGGGTGGTTATCACCTCGTCGGGTATCTGGGTTGGATTGTTTTTCTGACTGGGCTTGCAAAAAAACGAAAAGAAAGAGAGAAAGAAGAAAGCGATGGCACTTTTCAATGTGTCGCCGTCTTACCAATTAGGTTCCTCCTCTTACCAACCTTTGTCCCCCACGTTTATCCTCTCCCATTGCCTTTATAGCCAGCCAATTGTGGTTGAGGAAATCTATATGCATGTGGTGGTGGGTGGTGATGGTGGGGTGACCTGGACAGGTCCGTTGTCTGTTTCTGGTCTTTGTGCTGGATTTGTGCTGGGCCAGCAAAAGGTGGCAGTGGCAGGCAATTGGATCTGGTAATTGGAAAATAAGTTGAAAATACGTTTTATGAGCAAGGACTCTCTCTCTCTCTGCTGATGTCAGGTCTTTGAACCAAAGGGAATCCTAGGTGATTGATAGTGGACTTTTAGAGAATTTTGCTAGGAATTCGGGGAACTATATACAGACAGGCGTTGAAATCAGCTAGAAATATTCGTAGAAACAGAGATGAAATGCCTCGCATAATTTATACCAGAATTCATCCCAATTTAATTCTATATTAATCACGAAACTATATTTCGGATGGACAGACTCGAAAGTGCGGTAAATTGAGCGTCGGCCAAGGCATTCCGTTGGCCATTCCCATTTTATAAGCGATATATGTATATGCTACTAAAATTTATATATATTTCCCGCCAAGTGCTGGTCTGGCAGCTGTGTAAACACACATTCCGTGGGCCGAGGAGAAAGGGGCGGATACATTGGTGACAGAGGTTGCTTGGGCCCTGGCACGCGTTAATTAAAAGTCTATTCATCAGTCAGCAAGTTTTAAAAGGGAGCAACTTTACACACTGCATGCGAAGATTGATTTATCTGTGGGCATCAACATGCGCACCCCACCTTTGCCTGAAAAATAATCGCACATGCCACAAATTGAACGTACAACTCCCCCAAATGTGATTAGAGTGCAGCCCGAGTTCCATTGGATAATTACTACGCTTCACTCTGGGCTGGACTGCAATTAGCTGGTTGCATCATTCCCAGCTAAATAATAGTGTACTAAACAAATTGTATTTGATTGCCTTCACTACATTTTGGGTTCTGAAAAGGGAGGCAATAATCATTAAAGCGGAAATTAAAGGATGCTTTTTGGGATTACCCATTCCAAGGCCACAAAAAGAAAATAAGAAATACTTAGATGTAATTTCTGTATTACAGTTTTAACTATACAAATCTATATTATAAAAGAAAACAAATATATATATTAAGATTTCTAAACAAAACTCGATTAAGTTATGTAGAAAAACCTATATAAATTATAGAAATATAAAAAAATGCATGTACATTCCAGAGAAATCTGTAAAAACTCATATAACTAATTAAAACCAAGTAGTTTCCACATTTTTGTATAAAAAGAAATAATTAAAACAATCTCAATTACATGGAATCAACTAAAACCAATTAGAATTAGGGTTAAACTTTAAGTAAACATTAATTTTGCATGAGATCTTTGAATTTCCAATGAGTTTGCACATCCAAGAATTTTCCTAGTGTACACAGAGAGCGCGAGATACCTGGCGGGCAATTTTAGTTAATTATTAACAGAGGGCATTGTGTTGGCATTGGGATATTGATAAACACCGCCGGCGGATGGCGGATGGCGGCGGCTTCATCATTCTCCCCGAGAGAGAATAGGGGCCTGCCTGGACCCCGATTCGATTCGGTTGCAGCTGAGTCAGCTCGAGTTTTTGAATTCATTTTCCAACTGGCTGAGCACACAAAGTGACACCACCTCCCACCAGGCCGGGAACTGGGAACCGAACCGCCACCCCTCCGTTTATAGATTGCGAGTGCATTCGACGTGGGTACATAAACTTTTTTTTGTGGCCGTAAGTTTTACGATGCCGCAGCAGCAGCGGTCCGGACTCTCGAATATGTGCAATTATTTCAGTGAATTTACTGGTAATTGGATGAAAAGTCGCACAGCGAATGAACTGGAGCGGGAGAGCTGTGAGCTGAACAAAAGCTTCTGGCGAGAAGCGAGAAGTTGCTAAGTGCAAATGAGTAATTCTCCATAATGTGCACAAATGTACTTCAAGCGACTTGGCTGCGCTCTCTTTATCTAGAGACACCAGGGCATCTTTCGATCAGGCGCTAGAGATGTTCCCTGCTAATTCCCCATGAGTAATAGCCAGCAAATTAGTCCAGACGAACACGTACGCGGCATATACACATAAAATTACTCATAAAATGCCAAATAAAAGGCAACAAAATCCGCTCTAAATACCTAAGATACAAATATATAGTATGCCAAGTAGAATCCAACCACCACATATCTTGTCTAGAATATTTATGCTTAACATTTTTGTTTATTTATAAAAAAGTGTAGAGAGGCCACACAATGTTGAGGACAAAGAAATAAATTAAGAAAATTAAGTCTTAATTTCGGTCTTGAAATAAAATAAAAAAAATTCCTAATATATAGCAGCAAAAGATCAGGGAAACTTATATACATACCTCAGGCTATATATAAAATACATTTAGACACCCGTTTGTTTTAGCAGTTTCACATAATTGTATTATCAGTTCCATAAACTGGAATTTTATTGACCAAACGTTATTAACAAATTAGAAGGAGGCAACGGGGTAAACAAACAATGGACAGCAAATGAAAATAAAAACAATGTGTACACACAAAATCAGCAGGGTGCAAGTTAATTGAGGTAGAAATTATCTCACAAAGGGAAATTGGTGTGATAATTTATTTTGGAGCGCGCATATTCTACATATTTCCCTTATAAACTGAGTTAATCTGGAATTATTCAAAGGGGAAATAATATTAATTGGATCAAAATCAATTAGGTTGCGATATATCTAACAACAATTATTTATAATTAACCCCTAATACGGCTTACCAACTTGTTTGCTATGCGATTACGTTAGGTTCTCCAGTTTTTTTAATTGCTGTTATTGTTTTCTTGGAACTAATCTATTTTTAGCATAATTATTGGAAGTTAAAAAAACCAATATTACTCTTTACAACAATGCTAATTTTTTTATGATTTTATTTTTCGAATTTCGAAAAATTCTCCCGCGTCTGAAGACTAATTAGAGAGCTCATAAACATACAGAATGCTTTTCTTCACTTTGCATCTGAATATGTGAATATCATCATAGTATGTGGCAAATTGGTATTAATTGCTGGCAGAACTTGTTGCCAGTCAGTCAATCTGTCAGTCTGTTAGTTGGTCATTCCATCATTCAGCCATTGCCAAAAATACTTTGAAAGCCAAAGTGCGCCTGCGTCGAGCTTAAAAAAATAAAAAGAAAAGAGTGCAGAAGAGACACATTCAGGCAGCAGCCGAAAAGTGTTTGGGGAAAGTAAAGCTTTCCTAAGATGAACCCACAGCTTATCCCAGCTTGGCCAGTTGCCTTGACTTCTTAGCGGGTTTTCCCCGTACAGGCACAGTGGTGGTGTTATGAAAGCATTTCCCTTGGCGTCTCAAATCTTCCCACGAAATTTGTGACAATTACGTCAATTTCGCGCTGATTTTTCTTCGTCTATCCGTATCCGTATCTATAGCTGTATCTGTATCTGTATCTGTGGCTGTGTTCGAAACATCTCAACTGTGTTTGCTTGTGTGTATCTGCGGCGGCTCCCTATTTATTCGTATCTGTATCTGTAGATGTATCTGCAGCGCATCTCTTGGCCAGCCATTCAATTCATGTTCACACGTGTGTTTATTTTGCTCCGATTTTAACGTGGGGGCGTCGTGTCAGTCAAGAGGCGAAATGCTGCCCGATTGGGATTGAGGAGTGGAGACCGGAGAAAGGGTAATGGGGAACGGGGAACGGGGAACGGGGCTTTTGGGAGCCCGATGTGTGGGTTATAGTAGTACGAGGTGTTACGGCATTTGTGGCAATGGCTTTCTGCCGCTCTCGAAAATTGTCGGGGCCATGCGGCTCTTTTTTTTGGGCTTTTACCGTGAGTGCCATTAAATGATAAAATACATTTTAATTCATATTCACATTAGCGGAAAAGGGGAAAAATTGCGGTAATTCTCATTGATTGCATTCTGCGGTGAAATGTTGTGCATTTTTTTTGCGCATTATTATATGAATGCAGGTGATTTTTAAATTTGATTTACAATTACATCACGAATATTAATTATAAGTTTTGTGGTATTTTCATATATTTTTTTTGTTGCAGCTGTGCATTTATATGCAGGTGAAATTAAATTAAATGTAGGGGGAAATAAATATATACCTACATACATACATATATTGTAAAATAATCCAAAATAAAATTAGAAAGAAAAATACATTTATTTTAAAATTGTATACATAACTTATAAATATTAACTCATGTTTTGTTTATACAAAGTTTAACAAGTAAGAAAAGCTAACTTCGGGCGGAACCGAAGTTTATATACCCTTGCAGATAATTTGTT
>JAEIIU010049212.1:0-91533 GCA_018874675.1 Drosophila baimaii | reverse complement strand
ACAAATTATCTGCAAGGGTATATAAACTTCGGCTCCGCCCGAAGTTAGCTTTTCTTACTTGTTGTATATATTTTTTGTGTTGCTAATTGTTTATAATTGTTTGTCTCTCACACACATACAAGCTTCTGACATTTTTTTTGGTCTATAATTATTCAAGATTAATTTGGCAAATATTTTGAGCTTTGCCTTAGGTCAGCCACTGAGCATTTTTGTTTTGTTTTTTTCTAATTTTGGCGGTTGCCTCTGTGTTGTCTCTTTGTGCTTACCTCACCTGCTGCCTTTATTTGTTTTTCTTTATCTATAGATATGATTATTATAGTTATTCCATTTAGGGTATAGGTATTATTTTTGTGGATGTAACGAATCTAGAACACACCTTTTTTCCTGGTTCCTTATGGTTCCTTGTCACGCCACGTCCTGGGGGGGTGCCAATCGGGAAGGGGTGGAAT
Organism: Drosophila baimaii; assembly: GCA_018874675.1. NCBI lineage: Eukaryota > Metazoa > Arthropoda > Insecta > Diptera > Drosophilidae > Drosophila > Drosophila baimaii. The sequence goes on along the minus strand of JAEIIU010049212.1, from coordinate 91,084 downwards.
AATAAATTAAATTGAGGCAGTCAGAGGGTTTAGTTCTTTATTTTTGGGTTAAGGCAAAGTAAGTAATTACTATAAAAGCTAAATGGGAATAAATAGGAGGGGAAATCACTCATTCAGTGAAGTCTTTTCCAAGTAGAAGCCTGAATATCTTTCTTGGGTTTAGCTTTCTAGAACATACATGTTCATTATATGTTTATTATATATTAAAATAGTTTTTGCAATGAGTTCATTGGCATAAAAAACAAAGCAATAATTTGTGTTGACTGCAGTGTTTATTGTCTGCTAGTTCTGTATTCACTCTCTTGTCGACAGCTCCCACACACTCGAGTAATATAAATATTCTCTCATTGCGGTGGCTAACAGTTGCAGCCAACGTCAACGACCTTGGCCCGAACCCCTCCCCACTCCCACTCCGCCACACGTTGCGGTCTCTGAATTTTTTCGTCAGCTATTTGCCTTTAGCGCTGCACCGCTACATCAGCAGCTATCGTGACGAAATGGCTGTGTAAATAGCGCAAATAAAGCATGCTTGCAAATTTGCATGTCTGCAAAGAAGAAGAAGCTACAAGCTGGCAAAGAGGAGAAAATAAACATATTTTCAACTTAAATTAGTTGGGGTAGGTTTGGGGGGAGGGGCGGGGGATTTCCCCACTGGCAGCTTAATTAATTTTCAACGCCATGATATGAGCTTGTTCATGCAGCATGATTAAAGCAAAGAGAAAGTCCTGCTGGCCAATAATCGCCTTCCTCACTTAGCCAAGTTAATGGCTAATCAATTTTATGTGCACTTTTTGCGGCTGTCGACCCATTATCTAGGCAAGATTATTCAATATCTGCCGGAAAGCAGGTGTAGCCAAGTCCCAGCCCCAAACCCCGCGATTCCAATCAAAATCCGATTCAATCTGAGTCGAGCAACTTCAACTTTTGGCTCGAACTTGCAACGACTTCGAACCGGATTACAACGCAACGCAACCAAGTGCGTAAGCTGAGATAAATACAGGGTTTTTAAGGTATTAGCTTGTGGTTGAGAGTTATTAGATCCTAAGATGGGAGTATCTTCTTTAAAATTGTACAAGGTTTAATAATTAATACTGTTTTTACTAAAGAGTTTAAGATCTTTAGCCTTAAATACATTCCCTAACAAGTTTTCAGATCAATTCACTGAGTTTTTCCTAATGCAATAATCGCAGATGTGGGCGATTGCCTTATTTAATCTTTGGAAGTATTTGGAACCAAAATGTCCTCAAAATATCACATGTACATAATTTATTTTATTTTAATTGGTATTTATTTAAAGAGGAATCATTTCTTTTCTTCAAAATACATTCCCTGAAAAGATTTCACATTAATTCACTGATTTTTTCCCAGTGCAAACATCACCCAGTTGGGCGAGCACATAAACATTTCGAACCCTCTTCGAAACACCACCCACCAACCCCCTTTATGTTCATCCATTTCGATCGTTTTGGTTGCGCTCCACTTGGTCTTTGTGGGTTGGATCCCCACTCCAATCCGATCCCCGCTTGGTATCCAAAGCCAAATCCCCGATCCAAGTCGCGCTTCGAGCTCCGTTGCAGCTGGCACTCTGAAGTTCACTCAACCAGTTTCGGTTTGGCTGCCAACAAGTTCGGTTCGGTTAGGTTTTTTATCTTTTCTTCCCTCGCCAGAGTGCGTATAATCCTCAGTGAATTTGTATTGCAAAAAAAAAAAGAAAAAAGGCTAAAGAAAACACCGTTTTTGGCCAGTTGCAAGGTGAAAGTAATTTGTGTAAAACTTGCATTACGCATTGCATTTCAATTACCCAACCCGGCCACACGCACTTGTCGCGAAATTTAAACAAAGAAGTGGTTCCAGGGAATACCTTGAGAAAAGATATAGTGGAGAAGAGTTCTTCTCGCTGAGGGTGAGTTACCTTAAGGCAGAGGATGTACCTTTACCTTTCCTTGTAGAATCTTGGATATGTTTTAGAAATTATGATTTTTATAATAGAATAACTTAGGGTGTGGTTGCAGAGGATCTTTCATTAGTTGAAAGACATTATAAGGTGTTTTTCCTAGAAGAATTGGAAGAGGTTCTACTATGATCTCTTCAAATAAAATAGTAACCATTGATTTTATAATATTTTTCAAAAGAACTAATAATATTTACCCCTTAGTTGTCTAAACAGTTTTTATTTATATTTAATTTGTCGCTCTGCTTCGCTTTTTTCGCTTTTTTTCGCTGACTGAAGCTGTTCTTTTGTTCGCTTTGTGGGTTGGCATCGAACTGTCGGTTCTGGTTCTGGTTCCAGTCCGCCCAACGTTCGATGCAGAATCAGAATCCGAATCCGAATCCGTCTGCATGCGATCCAAGCCCACGAAGCGGAGCAAGAGCGGAAACGGAGGCAGGAAAAGGTGTGTGTGTGTGTGGAAAGCAGAGAGGGAGAGGGACAGAAGGGGTAACTACTACTAAATGCAGACCAAGCAAACAATTTCAATTAGAAAACTTTTTCATCGGCGGCGGCGGCAGCTCCCCCCACAACCGCAAAAAGGCGATTGCAAACTTTTAAGCTGCAACGACGGCTGTTTCTGTTTTTGTTGATTTTCCCCTTCAAGCCCCAGAGTTTCACTTTCCGCTGCGATTTTTCCAGCGCTTAGAGAAAGGTATTCATTACACCAAGGGCTCGCACCAAACGGGGATTGGGAATGGGAATGGGCCTCTAAATGGGAATGGGAATGGGATGAAGACGTAAATGGAAATGAGATCGAGTCGCCCAATTAAATTGCCTTTCTCTCTCGATGCGCGCGCACCAATTTAGTCATGGGTTAACTCCACCACAGAATCACCTCCTGCACCTAACCAACCTCATCCTGAATCCCCCGATTTGTTGCTCTCTTTTTTCCAGATCTGCTTGCCGCCTGGGAGGATCTGTTGGGTTGGAGCGAGAATGCCTCCGCTGCCCGTAAGCTGCAGCAGGAGATGAGCGCCTTGAAGCACTCGTTGCAGCGACTGGGGGACAAGCCCACGCCAGAGCTGCTCGACACGGAGCCGGCCATTCAGATAGCTGTGGAGGCCCTCAAGGTGAGTTTTGGAAGAGGAGTCCTGTCGAAGCTCTTAACTAATCTTTAAATATATATCCCCCGCAGTTGGAGCAATCACAGCTGTCTAGCTACAGGACCAACATGCTCCGCCTCAATGCCTCCGTCCACAGCTGGCTGACCAGGCAGGAGCGGCGTCTGCAGAGCGCCATGGACGAGCAGGAGCAGCAGCAGCAGCAGCAGCAGCATCAGCAACAGGAGTCCGAACAACAACTGAAGCAAGAGAAACCCCTGGAGGAGAGGGAGAGTGAGAAGGAGAAGGAGACGGAAAAGGAGAAGCAGGCGGTGGCCATTACGGTCACAGACAGCAATGGCAACCAGGTGGAGGCCACCATGGCCACAGGAGAAGCTGCCACCTCCACACCAGGAGCCTGGGATGTACATTCGCTGATGTCCGCGGAACAGGAGTTCCACAAGCATCTGAAGAACGAAGTCAGCGATATGTACAGCGCCTGGGATGAGGCGGATGCCAGGTGAGTTTGCTCCTCAAATACAACCAAGAATCCTCTCTAATTCAAGGCTAATTACCTTCCACAGAATCAACACGCAACTGGAAATGCTCACCAACTCGCTGATTGCCTGGCGACAGCTGGAGTCGGGCCTGAGTGAGTTCCACTTGGCCTTGGGTCAGGATAGGGGCACCCTCAAGGGCCTCGAAGGAGCTCTGGACAAGGGACAGGCCACGCCCGTGGAACTGGCCCAGAATGTGAAGCTGGTGGCTAAGCTGCTGTCTGAGAAGGTGCATGTCAGCCAGGAGCAACTGCTCGCCGTGCAGCAGCACCTGGATCCCAATCACATTTACCACATAGCCAAGTTCACGGCCTCGAACGGTTCGCTGTCGGATTCGGGCATTTCCGATGGCGGTGCCACTTCCGATGGCGGTCTATCCGAGAGGGAACGACGCCTGGGTGTCCTCCGACGCCTGGCCAAGCAGCTGGAACTGGCGCTGGCCCCCGGCAGCGAGGCCATGCGATCGATTGCCGCCAGAATGGAGAGTGCCGAGGCGGAGCTTAAGCATCTGCAGAATACCTGCCGGGACCTGATTGTGCGCACAGCTGCCAGTCACCAGCAGAAGCAGCAGCTCCAGCAGCAGCAGGAGAACCAGCAGGTGGCTACCGCCCCCAAGGCCAACGGCCAGGTGAAGCACAAGCAGGCGGCGGCGGCCAAGGGCCATGCGCAGCCCCACTCCCCCGGCAAGCGTGGCAAGAATGCGCGCAAAGCGCGTCAAGCCAAGAAGGCATTCGAGGATGAGGTGACGCAGGAGCATAAGCTGACTCCGGAGCAGGAGAAGATGGTGCTGAGCCAGCTCAAGACACTGACCAGTGGCGATGGCGGCGGCGATGACCCCTCCGACGATCCCTCGCTGATCTTCAGCCTGGAGAGCGCCGAGGAGGATGACACCGAGGAGGATGCCGATGCCGCCAAAGGATCACGTCGCGGATGGGCCTGGCGGATCGCCCGGGCGGCTGTCCCCATGCAGGTGGCCCTCTTCACCATCTTCTGCGCCGCCTGCCTGATGCAGCCCAACTGCTGCGACAACCTGAACAATCTGTCCATGAGCTTCACGCCCCAGCTGCGCTATATTCGCGGACCGCCTCCGATTTGAGGAGCTTGGAGCGCCCTTTTAGCAAAGGAATTTAATCGTTGTAGGTTACCGTTACGTTATGTTGTAACTAGAGTTAACCCGCGCAACTAGCCGCCCCTTAGGCGGAGCTACTAAGCAACCGCGGCGCCAGCGTTAAGCGCGCACCTCCATGCGGCCTTCAGAGGATCGCCGCCGAGAGGTCTTATTAGGAACAGAAAACAGAGAGAGAGCGGCGAGCCCTCCTCCTCCTCCGAAAAGGACAGAATGCCGAGGCAGCCCCAATTTTTACGTCTAATTTAATGTTCGCGCTCGCGCCCCAAAGGGGGCGCAGCTTAAACTAAGGATATTTTTGTTATTTCGGTTAATTCCTATGACGAGTTTGGAGCTCAACGAACTCTGGTAAGATGTACTTAGGCGAGGAGCACCAGATGCCCGCCACCCAAATACTGCCGCATTACGGAGCCAGAAGCAGCAGCAGCAGGAGGAGTTGTCAAGCCCCACCACCCAGTAAATATTTATACGAAGAAAGCGGAAAGAGGATCGTTTGTATACTTTTTTGTTTGAGAAACACTAAAGTGCCTACAAATGCGAACTGTGAACGGGAGGAAAGAGTGGGAAAGAGTGAGAAAGAGTATCAGAGATAGAGAAAGAGGCATCAACAGATGACAAGGGGCATCCCCCATCATGAGGAGAGTATCAATCCAAGGCAACGAAGCGAACAGAAGCTAAGCCAACAAACTACAGGAGCTAGAACCGCGATTGAGGAGGACAACACAGAGTTTCTATTTTTATATGCAACGCAACTTATACACAATCAGAGCGAGGACAACAACTCCTCCTCCTCGCCTTCATCATATACTACATTTTACGTCTATTATATTAATAGGATAATAGGAGGCCTCAGCGAGAGGAAGAAATTCGCCTCTTGGGTTCGTGTTTGGAATGCCTAGACTTAGCTTATGATTTATACACTTTTGGCAGCAGCAGCTGATTGATCCAGACGGCGGTCACTGTACTCTACTTGTAAGTTTACATTTATACTTTGTGCGTTTTCAAAACTTTCACTTGGCAGTAAAAAAGAACAAAACAGAAAAAAAACATCATCATTTATATACAACAAAAAAAAAACATAAAAGAATAAAAAGTATTAAAAATATTAAATGTGTGGATTTTATGGGGAACTGGTGGTTGGATTTCAGAAGAATATACATTATTGCTTGAGACATTTATGGAATTTTAAGGAGAACTTTACTTTAGAGGATCTGGACGAGACAAGGACTACTCAGTTAGGGAACTATTTGTCGAGGGGTGCGCGAATCCATGGTAGAGAGCCTGGAGAGGATACTGGACCGGGAGAAGAGTATGCAAAGGAGATAGAAGGCTAGGCCAACCTGCTAACCTTAAGACTTTTACACTGCTTTGGTTTAAAAAGTTAAATAATACCTTATTTAATCTATTTTAAAAAAGATTCTAATAAAAATTCTATATTAAATTGATCTTATGAGACAATACAAAGCTTAGGCCTTCCATAGCGAAAATCCGAAACCAATATTACAATAAAATATAAAATTCCTAATTTATGGCTAACATTTTTTAAGATTTAAAAATCTATACTGCAAGGTTACTCCCGGGTTAAAGATTATTATTTATAAAATTTTTCTGGCACCGCTTTTCCTTGGTATTTATATTGTACCGATAAAATTGTGTAAACTGTCAGTCCGAAATGCTATATCCTGTTGCCTGTGTTGTTCCATGGAACATCCGCTGACGTTGATGGATCTGCGTCGAGTGAACACCGAGCTGCGGAGTCCGGAGACCGGAGCTGCTGCCAACCTGAACGAACAGGGGGAAACGAACACCTAAGCCAAATGAAGCCCCAAAGTCTGGGCAAACGCAAACCAAAACCAGGGCCCCTTGAGCTGCGCTTATGTAAAGCCAACAACCAATGAGGGAAAGTTAAAGTAAATAAGTCAGAATTTCCCCTCCATCGTGAAATATGGTTATCTTTTTCCTACACACGGGCTTTGCCATGCATTCCTCCCTTTCAAGCCTCGAACAAAGCATATAGCTGTCTCAGTCCTCTGTTAAGTGGCTAGTTGGGACACGAACCACTGTTAGGCAGCTGTTAGGACTCGAGAATGCAAAAAACAGGTAATAAAAATAAGTACAGGCAATAAATTGGAATTATTCTTCATTGTCGAAGGTGGTAAATGAAGTCTAGACTTGATATTTAATGCCTGAAATATTTTATCTTCAGTTTGTGGATAGAGAAATCTAAAAAAAATAAGTAATGATTCAAAGAAACCCAAATGGAAATTGATTTGTTTATAAAAACAAAGTAAAGGTGATAAATTTAAGTAGTTCTCAAGAAATTAAAAAATAAATATATTTTTCGCCTAGAAAAAAATAAAAACCTGGAATTCTCAATCCCTTGACGATCCTCAACCACCGCAAAATGGTCAATAAAGCGAAGCGTGTCAAGTGCTCGAACAATGAAAACATAATTTTGTTTACGCCTCGGGCTGGGTATTTAACCCTCACAGATTCAATGCAAAAAGTCACCACCACCACCAGAAGGACTACCAGGACAAGGAGGAGGACTCAACAATTATAATAATATGCTTACTTACCGGCAGCGAGGGAAAAGAGGCGTGGCTGGGGCCCTCCATTCGCGTGCCAGAAAATTGAATTTGCATAATTTTTAGTTGCGTTAAAAAAATAAGAGGCTGATGATGATGGCTTGAGCAGATTACGGAAACAAGTGAGGGAATAGTGGTGAAAGTCGACCCCTAAGTGGGATATTGAAGAGTGAGTTCTATATTTCAAGAGGGTGCGCCATAATTATGAAATCATTCAGAGATGAGGAACTCTGGGAGAGAGTTTCAAATCTGAGAATTATGGTTTGATAATATGCATATGTTTCGGATTTCTAAAATTAGAAATATCGTGAAATGAGTGACCTACAAATATGCGTTATTATTATTATTATAATAAGTAAGGAGCAATGCACACCTGCATTCGTTTATAAGTCTCGCATTCGAGAGACAGCTACCAGCTACCAGGCGCACAGAATGCAGTAGAAGGCCGCTACTCAAAAAAGTATACTATGCATATAACGGTTCTTGGGTTAGCTTAAGACAAAGCTGGTAACAGCGCTCACTCTGTGTGAGAATAAAAGCTCCTGAGAGAGAAACTCTCACCATCCTCAATATCAATGACGTCAACGCACAAATCAATGCATCGTCGCTCTGCGACTGCTGCTGCTCGCCTGTTACCCAAAATGGGAGAAGCGGACAATTTGTTCAATTTCATGAAATGGTTGTTGGAAAACGTAATTGTTGTATTGTTGTTGTTGTTAAATAATAATCTTGTTGTAAAAAATGTTGTTGTTGTAAGCAACAAAAGGGTTACAACTTTGGCTTTCGGCAGACCAAATGTATCAATCTCCTAATTTCATGCACCAGGCGCACAGAAGAGAACAGAAGGTTGATTAACGTTTTGAGTGAGAATTAAAGCTCCTCAGAGAGACTCCGCAATATCTATGACGTCTGTGCAAAGCTCAGCGCATCGTAGCTCTGTATCTGTATCAATGACGTCATCTTACAAATCAGCTCATCGTCGCTCTACTGATTGCTGATCGCCTGTTACCCGAAACGGGAGAGCGGACAAATTGTTCGTAAACTTCATGAAATGGTTGTTGTAAAAATATTATTGTTGTTAAATATTGTTGTTGTAAAAGTCTTGTTGTTGTAGGCAACAACAAGATCCCAAGTTTGTCTTCTGGCAGTACAAATATGTCAATTACCTATGTATTTTCATGCACCAGGCGCACAGAAGAGAGAAGAAGGTCGATTAACTCTCTGTGTAAGAATAAAAGCTCCTCTCTCACCATTCGCAATATCTATGACGTCAGCGCATCGTCACCGCAAATGTACCGCCCAAAAGTATGCTTGATAAATGCAAAAACCTTACACATGTTTTCGATGACGTCACTGTCGAGCTCAGCGCATCGTTGCTCTGTATCTGTATCAATGACGTCATCTTACAAATCAGCGCTTCGTCGCTCTACCGCTTGCTGCTCTCCTGTTACTTGAATTGGCAGAAGCGGACAATTATTTAAAAATTTGCATGAAATGGTTGTTGTAAAAACGTTATTGTTGTAAAATATTGTTGGTGTAAAAGTGTTGTTGTTGTAGACAACAACAAGATCCCAACTTTGACTTCTGGCAGTGCAAATATATCAATACCTAATTTGATGCACCAGGCGCGCAGAAGAGAGCAGAAGGTTGATTAATCAACTAAAAGCTCCTTAGAGAGAATCTCCATCCGCAATATCAATGACGTCAGCGCACAGATCAGCGTATCGTCGCTCTACTGATTGCTGTTCGCCTGTTACTCGAAATGGGAGAAGCGGAAAAATTTTTCGTAAATTTCATGAAATGGTTGTTGTAAAAACGTTATTGTTGTAAAATATTGTTGTTGTTCATATAATTTTTGTTGTAGGCAACAACAAGATCCGAACCCTGACTTCTGGCAGTACAAACATATCAATTACCTAATTTCATGCACCAGGCGCACAGAACAGAGCAGAAGGTTGATTAACCTTCTGACTGAGAATAACAGCTCCTTAAATAGACTCTCCGCAATATCTATGACGTCAGCGCACAGATCAGCGTATCGTCGCCCTGCTGCTGCAGCTGCTGCTCGCCTGTTACTCCATATGCGAGAACCGCCCGAATGCTTGATAAATGCAAAAAGCTTACACATGTTTTCGATGACGTCAGTGCCGAGATCAGCGCATCGTTGCTCTGTATCTGTATCAATGACGTCATCTTACAAATCAGCGCATCGTCGCTCTCATGTTTGCTGTTCGCCTGTTACCCGAAACGGGAGAAGCGGACAAATTCTTCAAAATTTGCATGAAATGATTGTTGTAAAAACGGTAGTGTTGTAAAATATTGTTGTTGTTGTAGGCAAGATTAAGATCCCAACTTTGACTTCTGGCAGTACAAACATTAATTACCTAATTTTATGCACCAGGTGCACAGAAGAGAGCAGAAGGTTGATTAACTAACTCTCTGTGTAAGAATAAAAGCTTTTGAGAGAGGCTCTCTCCATTCGCAATATCAATGACGTCAGCGCACAGATCAGCACATCGTCGCTCTATTTATTTCTGTTTGCCTGCTTCCTCAGATGTAAAATGAGAAAACATTTTCTGCAGATTACGTTGAAATTGAGATTGGAGGCGAAACCAACTACGGCTTTCATACTTGTATTATTTAATATCTGAGATTCCCATATATTTTTTCTTATTGCATCTACATTTATCCCAAACAACTTTTCCTCGCATTTGAGATTGTTTTCTATTTGGATTATGGAAATAGGTTGGCCTGGCTGATTGGAGATTGTCAATAAGCTGCAGCGGAAGTTGACCGTAGGCGAGAAGTTCGCCTCAACCCTTAAGCCATTCATTAAACTTTGTGATTAAACTGACCACAGCACGGACCGAAAGGGGGTGTGTCTCACATCCCTTGGTCCAATTCCGATCCCTTAAACCTGCCGCAGTTTAGTGAACTGAAGTGAAGTGAAGTGAAGTGAAGGGAGTTAGCGAGTGGCGTTGACTGCTGACAGGCTCATTAAATGCCGCATTCAGTCGTCCTTCAGCTTGTGTGACTTTTCCTGCTGGCCACAGGCCAGAGTCAACACATGGAATTGAATGCCTCCCCGTCCCCCGCCAGACCCTCTCTGAATACAGCTAATTTTCCAAGCTCAACCTTTAAATTCGCATTTTCCTCTAGACTCGAGAGGGGGAAAAATAACAGCAGACAGCAGAAACCACATAAATAATACCGGGAAAATTGTAGAAAATTGCCGTAACAATTTATGTTGACATTATCTCAAGAGACATTTTTCTATCTGGCCCTGTCGGCCTTCTTGTTGTTGGTTTCGTTTTTTTCTTGGCGTTTTTCTACATTTCTGGATGATTAATTACCGGCAGTGGAAAAATATTTGAATATGAAAAACGATGCCCGAGATAAGAGGGGGCGGGATAACTTTTTCTTATTGCTCCCCAGTTGCCGATAAACTGGCAGGACTTCTAATGAACTAGGCATTTCATCATCTTCCTGGAGGAAACAAGATTTAGGGAAATGAATTTCACTGAGAATCCAAGGCAGGTGAGGATTTTATTAGCCAGATTATTGGAATTGAATCTGGGCGTGAATTTTTGAGAGTTTTTTCCTTTTTTTCTTTGTGAAATTTAATTTAATTTATTAAAGACATACTTTTTGAAGAGAAATGTATAAAAATATAGCTCTGTGAGGTAGCTTTCAACCATGTTTGAGCATTAAACTTCTCAGTAGAATCCGGAGAACTAAAACCTTTAGCATTTTTATACAATATTCTCAAGTTCCGAGATCTTTAAAGTCGCTTAAATTTGTTCATTGACATTTTCCTTTCCCCTTTCCCGCTTAAAGGTGTACCATTAACAAAAGGGGCTTCCCTTTGTGGTCCATTTATTTTCAACGCTTATTACCGAATGGCACAACTCCTTAGAATTGCAGGATTCACCTTCCTTTTGGTCCTGCCAATAAAATTCGATTTCTGTTGGGGTTACAGGGTCGGATCTGAAGACGACAGAGAGAAGAGGCCAAGAAAAGGTCGTGCCATTAAATGTAACTGCGCTGTAATTTGCATAATTTTCTATTCATTACATAATTCTGTCAATTTCCAATACATTATAATTTGTTGGGAACACACACAACAGCGAGGAGGGAAAGTCGAAACAAAAAACGGAGGAGGAACGGAGCAGGGACAGGAAAAATATGCAAAGCAGCGGCCAAGGGAAAAATGGAACAAATTATATAGAAGGCGGTCTCCCTCCCTTTGTTGTCGTTCCTCTTATTTGTAATTTGTTTTCGGCTTAAAAAGATTATTTTATGGTGAAAACAACCCGAGGCCAAGTTGTTAAAATTTTTTATGCGCAATCTGCTGGAATCGAGAGGCTGGGTCGACGAGACCTGCTGCCATATTCGGGCTTAGAAATTAACACATTTGGCAGGAGAGATGGCCGAGATAGGACCCAGGAAGTGCAACTGCCGGAGCGTAACCTCACGGGGCGGGGCTAAAAGGAAAATAAAAATGGGAAACCGCAAACCGCAAACTTATCTAATCCTCAACCGGAACCAATACGAAACGGAAAAATCACGTAGCCATTATAAATGCAAATCAAGTGTCAATATTGCACATTTGAATATTTTCGCCACAAGGATTTTCATTTGCCAAACGAATGCGAATTTTCCATGTTCTTCTTTTTACTTTTGGCTTTGCTTTTGGTGAAAATCAGCAAAACAAACATCTGAGACAAAGAGAAAGGCCGAGTGCGAAATCAATTGGAATCCCAAATGTCAACTGAGTGAATTCATCGGGAGTTTCCAGGACATTTGCCAAACATCTGGCCGGGCATACTGATGAGGAGCAAGGATAATGATGGGTTGGCCAAATGCAAGGGCTCTTTCTGCTAGGATTTTTGGACTAGAAAATCTGTGCGAATTAGAGTGGGTTTTAATATGTGGAAATAATATTTGGATTTCTTTAAGCTTAAGCTTCACTTTCCCTATTTAATTTAATATAGAGCCTGAGATCTAGGTCCAGAAATCAGAAAACTTATTATATTTAGCTTAGAAAATATTTGTAATACCCCTAAATATATATTACTTATGATATTTATTTAAAAAATACATTTTCTTCTTACATATTTCCTTATAATTATAATTGCCTTGCAAAGAAGTATTCATAGGATACCTAATTCCTCAAAATTAATGACTTTTTCGTGCTTATTTGACTCCTAAGAAAATTATTATAAATACTACCCGAAACTTTACACGTAATTCCATCATTAAAGTTGTCTTAAGCACACCTCTCTGCGAGGGAACTTCCTTGGTAACTACTTAAATCCTCGGAAAAGTGTGAGCCTGGCAATTCTACGTGCCAAGTGGCTGTCAACTTTTGCCGCCTGATGTGGCTCCTCTTGCCCCGTGGAAAACCTCTGGAAAATCTACCAAAAATCCCCTAGAGAACACCCCTCCTCCTCTTTCCCCCCTCTTAGCTAATTAGCATTTTAAGCTGCGGGCAAACTTGCAACTTGTCGCCCGAACTGAAAGTTTTCACCGCAGGCAGGTCGAAGCCAGAGGCCAAGTCATGGATACTGGTTCCCCGACTGCTGCTTGCCCCTTAAATAAGTTGTCATGATGAGAGGCAGGGCGCCGCCTTGCAGAAATTATAAATATTTGAAGGCTCGTAACATGAGATTCCATATTTCCCAAGCCTCGGAGAGATCGAGGGATCTGCATTCGTGACTCAAAACAATGCCAAAAAAAATAAGGAAAGAAAGGAGAAGTAAAGACAGCAAGTCACGCGAACGGATGGGGTAGCAGAGGTATAGTATCCCGAGATATTTGAAGGAGGTTTTCCCCGGCAGCTCATAATGCTGTCATATATGTCCGACGATGGATTTTATTGGGGAGCCTACATTAGCTGACACGAGCGAGTTATTGCGAGTATTGCTGGTGCTGCTGCTGCTGCTTTTCGAGTAAGTGACTCAAGCGAGGATGAGAGCATCTTGGCCTAATGGAAGACAAACATTTTATGTGTGACCCCTGACCCCCCTAGAAAAAAAAACAACACACAGTCCCGCTTACGTAGTCTCGCTCATTCAATTACATTTTTGCGCACACTCAGCACTAAAGGGACCGCTCATAAAGCGTCAAAATTCGACCAAATGAGCTGGCTCTATCCATCTCCTGCCACCCGCTTCCCGCCTCCCGCCTCTCGCCTTGTTGTCCTTCATTAGAAACTGCTCCCCGGGGCATTCGATTCGTCCACACATGCGTCCACAGGAGCAGTCGAAGTCAGGCCTTCGAAGGACATGCCGTGTCAACGCCATCAAAGTGTTCGTTCGGGCCTCTATTAAAACTGACAGCCGAACGACTTTGGCCTGTGTCCTTCCTTCCCTCTGAACTGCCGGCAGGACATCCCCTCGTCATCACACTCGTCATCAGCTGAACCGCAGCGTAAACATTGCGGCGGCTTTCGAATGGTCCTTGGACCTCGCTAGCCAGTGACCAGTGCATTTCCCTCGAGGGCTCCAGGACACAAACACTTTGCCACACTCAGCAGTCTCTGTATGAATGTTGTCCTTGTTTTCTCTTTACATTTCTCAGCTGAGAAGGAATCTCACTAAAACAGAGTTCCATTTGATTGCCTGTCCATTTCATGGGAAGTAAAGTCAATTTGCTCGGTAATTTAGGGCCAAGTTCTCCAAGTTTCTTTGGATCATAAATATATAGGATCATTGAAAATCCAAACTTTGCATCTACAAATATAGATCTCTATTTTGTCTATAATTTCTTACTTCTTAGTTCTAGAAATATTTTATTTTGAAACCCTTCCTCTGAGTACTACAAAACTTCTGTAAACAAAGTGTTCCTCCGCCATTCCTAGCCAGGATTAACTAATTCCTTTTATCACCTCACAAACCTGCCAAAAAAATACAAACTTTTCCCTTTTACCAAGTTCTCCAAATGCAAGTCTCAACCCTTGCTCTGGACTCATCTCCTGGTCACCATTTCCATCCATTTCCACCCATTTCCAACTCAATTCGTCACGCCCGAATTGCAGTTGGTAGAAGAAAAAAGAAAAACGTAGCAGAAATTTTTATGATTTTCCTATGCAAATATCACAATCCCCCTTTTCCTCTTTTTTTCCCAAGTTTTACGAGGTTTTTCTTCTATTTTTTTTCGACTGCCTCACAGGTGGCTGATTTAATGATTGCACTTTATGGACTGAGAAGGGTTTTACTGTTTTAAAACCGAAAAAAAGACAGGAAAAGTTCAAAAATTGCAAGGCTATAAATTACAAGAAAAATATAATTAAAATTAGCCACGCACAAAATTTAATAAATGAAAAACTAGGAAAATATTCGGAATGCTTGCTTAATAATAAGTTTTCTTCTGCTCACATGCTTTCCCTTAATATTTAAACTAAAAATATATTACAAATAACAACAAATTCTTTAATTATATGACTTCCTCCCCTTTACAAGCTTATTTTCCTTAAATTTCTCAACTATGCAAATTCACTTGCAGATAAGCTTCCAGCGAGTCATAAAATATGTCATATTCCGGGCTAAATTACAATAAACCCATTAGGGCGTGGCACTCACCCCATGTGGGATAGCTTTCGGTGGTGGCTGAAGAGGAGGGGAGGGGAGAGTGTTGTAATTAACCCATTTGGTTAAAGGATAAAGTGAGATTCACCCAGAATCTGGCGTGAAAGCATTTAGCGCACTCTTGAGGCTTGCCACATGTGTAATTAAGCGGCACTGGAGGAGGGAGTTAAGAGCCAAGTTTTCCAATTAGGTTTACAGAGATTCCTTTAAATATTTTTAAGTCATTAAAGCATAAAAAGAGCTGTGAAATTATATGAATAAAAAATAATACAATAAAGTATAATTTTGTGATTAATTAAGAGAGTATGTAAACATTCCAAATTTATATTATTTTTACTTATACTACGGACTTCTCTCTATAATATTTCCGAATCCAAAATGTCTTTATTTTTATTTCCCCTCAAAAAAAAAGAAAAAAGAAAACTCCTTCCCCTTCATGGACTCACACCTCCCATAATGCCTTGCAAATTGACACTTGCTCAGCTTCCAACTCCAAACCCTCATCCCTGGTCCAAGAGCGGACTCCTCGGGTCCATCAGGGAAAGTGATGAATGTGCAAGTTCCTGGACGCGGGCCAGTGTCCTGATGCCGTGTACCAGAGCTTGGGTTGGCATCCGGCGCTAAATTGGATTGCATATCATTACTTTGCACTTGTCTGCCAGCAAATTTTCGCACTTTCCCGGCGAAAAGAAAAAAAAAAAAACAACAACGTTAAGGAAAAGGATAATTTATGCGTCTTGTAGGAAGTCTCTTTGATGGACATTCCTTTCAACTGCTCCGGCGGGGGAGGTGGTGGTGGTGGTGGTGAATCCTCCTCTGCCAGCAGACACAATTGCCGGACAAATCCAATAAAACAAACTTGCTCCTCATGTGTGTGTAAGATAATATTTGTCCGACTTACAGCCGTATGGCCATCGACATCGATGGTGTCCTTTGTGAACAATAAAAATCAGCATGGAAAGGCAATTTATTGCCTAACAATGATTAATGTATTTTTATGGAGCGAAAAAACACAAGGATTTATAGGGGAAATATGGTATAAATAGTGGAGAAAGGTGTTTAAAAATAAATAAGCTTAGTAAAGATATACAAACAAACGAACTATCTATCTTTATTATTATTTTAAGAGAGGAAAATCAAATATTTTAGTTTGGTTATAAAGGCATATTCTAACCTTCATTTTATTTTGTTTTTTGGTCTACAAATTAACCTTGTCAAATGATTTCCAGATCCTTCATCTTACCCATAAACCGCTGACAGCTGAACAAGGAATTTTTACCACAACAGGACCCTTAATATTGGGGTTTCCCCTCTATTTTCAAGACACATTCCCACTGTCAAATATGGAATTCCTCCAAAATTGTGTGTAAATCAAGCTGAGCCTTGCTATGTCGGCTTATAAACCCAACCAAATACGCTCCCCCCTTTCTCAGGGGTTTATGCCAACTCTCTCTCCCTCATTACGCAATTCCCCGACACAACCGCTGGCTTAATTCGAAATTAAATTTATCATCAATGCAATTAGTGGCCATAAATTAAGCATTCGAATACGAATCCCAATCCATCTGCCTGCGAAATTCCACTGTGTGGTCACAAGTGTGAATTATGGCCGCAGTGCCGCATATCCTTTTCTGCATGTCCTCGTGTGTGCTTGTGTCCTTCTGCGGTCAAATTAAATTAAATTGTCCTTTTTCATTTCGATACACTTTCGAATCCTCCAGAGAGTGAGCAATAGAGAGAGAGAGAGAGAGAGGCAAGTCCTCTGCCGCATCCTCGTCAGCTCCATTAAGCCAATAAAGCATTCGTTTCATTGGATTACGTATGCTGATGTCGGTGGAAATGCCATCCATATATGCCATGATTGTTCAAGGGATGGAGACTGGGGATCCGGTTACAAACACACACATGGACATGGGGTCAGTGGGGAGCAATCCTCCTCCTCCTTCTCTGTAATGTCCTTTATTGCTGGCTCAATTTGTGCTTTGATAAATTGGCCAAAAGGAGGCTCAAGAAAAGCAGAGTTAGAAATAAGGAGAAGTTATTATTGGCATTTTATTTAAAATAAAATAAAATACAAATAGAAAATAAGAAACATTTAAAATATATTTAAAATGTGTCTTCAAATAAGAAATAAAATATTTTAAATCCCAAATAAAGTAAGAAAATGTCACATAAACTGGCAAGGACAACTCCTAGCTCCAGTCAAAGCATTCCAGTTAAGTAAATTCCAATCAAACCACCCCCTCCCTCCTTTTGACCCGAAATTGGTAAGGGTAATTGCTCATCTCCACATCCAGACAGTGGTGTGGTGATTCCCCCTTTTTTTTGGCTGGTCAAGTTCGGTTGATTAAATGCCCGAGATAATCATTTAATCCTCGAGAGCGAATCGCCGGGCGTTGAAGTTGTTCATGTATTATTCATCATTTGGCTTTCATTACTTTCTCCGCTTTAATTTCTCTAGGCTGTCGTCCTGCCGAAATCTAGATTTAATAAGAGAAATGCAGCGAACCTAATGAACATCCTGTTTGTCCTGTTTGTGTGTGTTTCCTTCGGAAAGGGAGTTCCCTTCGTTTTTGGCCTCTAGCCAAGCAGAAGAGATTTTCCCCGCCCGTTTTCTCTGCTGCTGCTGCTGATTGTGATGGATAAACTATTGGGGAAAATTGCCTTGGAAAATGGCAGAATGACAGAATTTGCTTCAATTGAATGCGTTTCAATTGAAGTTCACTTTTCCTGCTTTTGGCAGTGAGTTCTCCCAGAAACGCCCCCAAAGAAAGACAGTTGCCAAGAGCAGGGATTTTCCATATTCCAAGCATAGAGGGAAAAGCATAAATTTCACCAGGGATCTCTTAAATGTAGATCCTTAATTTTTTTCTTTGGGGTCAGACAACTGGCGACATTTTAATAGGGCATTTTTACAGCTCCACCCTTTCCCTAGCTTGGCAATTTCAAAGCATTACATAATAAAGCATGCTTTGTCATACAAACGACTTCATTAAAAGCAAACTCACAACTTTCGCTGCGCCAAATATTTCATAATGAAAGCGCCAAACTGTCTCCAGTCTTGAGCTCAAACATTCCGCGCTTCCTGACATCATCTTCTCCCAGAATATAGTCCTCAGAGAACACTTGCATTATTATTCACCAAAAAAAGGCCAACATTCACCTGCTGCTGGGACACAAAAAACAGGCAAAAGACCAGTTCGTTTCCATACAAATCGTCATTGAATTCCTTGAATTATTAACCGACTACAGATTTCTGGCAAAAAAGAATCCTCAGACACGTTCCATTTCGTATTTGAATGGCAATAATCGATCCCTGGGCCTTTTCTATCCCAGAGAGACGACGACACGCTTCCAACCCCCTCAGAATTTAAAGCCGGTGTTATCTGCGAGATGTTTGCCTTTAGACTCTTCATGGTCCTTTGTTGTCAGAGGATTAAAAAGAAATCCACTCGAAATTGAATGCGATTAAATTCGAAATTGACCTCCGCTGACCATATGCAAATGCCCAAAAATAATAATCCCGGAACAACCCACAACACAAGCTCATCCCATCGAGCTGTGAAAAAGTCAGGAAGCCGGAAGCATTCGACACCCGTTTTTCCAATTGTCCTTGTCCTTTTCCCTGTTTTAAAATCGAATTTTGCAGCCGCAACAAAAAAAGGGGTGGCACAAAGGCACAAGGGAGAGGGATTTTTATCGCCAAGGGTAGCTCACAGGACAGGTCATAGGGGTCCCCTGCTCATAGGGGTTGTGTGTGGGTTGCTCTCAAAACATAATTACGTGCATGTAAACAATAATTTAATTTGGCACTAAGGCAGCAAATTTGTGGGCTGATTGCGGGCTTGGCTAACGAACTTACTTACAGGGGAAGGGGTCTTTGAAATTCTAGGGTAAGAAGGTAGAGGGTTTAGCCTTTACTTAAGTTGTAAAATATATTTCTTTCATTTTTTTTCTTACCTTAAACCCCTTAAGACAACCCTCGGAACATTTTTCTATCTGCAAACTTTTGTCATGTGACAAATTTTGATTTCTTTTTTGAAAGATTTATGAGGCGAAACCCTTTCTTTGGCTGACATAATGCCTGCAAATAAAATAAATTATGGCTTATACAATAAATCTTCTTCTGGCCCCAAATGGCATTGCTTTAAACTGGTTAAAGTTATTGAAACATATTCTAGTTTGTCTTTACGATATTCCCAAGTAATTAACATGGCAAGTAGAGGAGTCTTTTCCCATGTAGGAAAAGCGGAAATCCCATTGAGTTTCGGCTTCGGTGAGCAAACACTGTTCCGACTCTTAAATTTGCATAATCAAAATCAAAAACATCATTTCCATTCCCCCGCTACGCCGGCGGCGGCGGGCTGTCAATATGCCACTTGGAAGCCGCAGCAGTTGAGCTTTTAAAATTATGCAAATTCAATTTTGAGACACTTTTCCAACCCCAACTCCCCTTCCTAGAAGGACTTCCTTTACTTCCTCAAAAGCTGAGACATAAATTCGAGTAACTGTATTAATATAATTGGCCCGGGGGGTTGCTCTTAAAATTAGATTTAGATTTCCACTTTCCCTTTTTGGGTTCAGTCAGTTCAGTCTCTCTTGATTACCTTCTGTTGTCTTAGCCAAGGCGAGAGTGTCGTCCTGGGTTCGAGCTCCATTTAACCTGCAGTTCGTGGCCATAATTTAAAGCCAGTATCTTCGTGGCCATAACTCGTTGGAGTGCCGGCCATGAATCATGTTTAGTTTTCGGACCTCCTCCTGCAAATCGTTTTATTATTCCAGAACCAGAATTGCTCGCCGACTATAAATAATTAATTTAGATGGCTTCTCGGGGAGGTGTCCTTTATTTATGTGTGGCCTCCTGGCTGCAGGATCCGGGCTTAACTGTTGCTTCCCGGCCCAGAGATTTGTGGTCGGCCAGAGAGTTAGAGAGTTAGGGCCATTTAGATGTTGAGATTACCTTTTATGGCTTGGAAGAGCAATTGTTATGCTCTGGAAAAATGCCTAAAGGACCCCGTACAGGATCAAGTTTGGCGGCCAACTAAAGTTGAACAAATTATCGTGGGAATTGCAGGACGAAATATGAGTTATAGCTGGCTAGGATGTATATTTCTTTGCCGATATCCAGGACTCTTATAACTTTAATTTATTTTGTAATAAATATAAAGTTTAATTGGAAATAAGCTCCTTGAATTAACCATCCTCCCAAGTCCTTGCCTTAAGCTTAAATACATTTCCCATTTAAATAATCAGATTGGCATTGATCCCAGCTCCTGCTCCTCCTATCCAGAGCTGACTTAGCTCGCAATGGCATCCACTTCCGCTTCTTCACACCTTCTCGCTGGCATCTTTTCGGGATTCCTGACACGAGGATAATGCGTTTATGGCAGCTGCAGCCGTTAACTGTCCATAAAAATGCACATTATTGTAATGTTGCACTGTCCTGGAACGGCACTTTGAGCCTGGCTAACGGCAGGACATCCAGTGGATGTTCCTCTGCGATAATCTCGCCCCAGCAGAGTTGGCACTTTGCCTGGCAGGACATCATCGCTTGTAAAGTGGGCGAGGGGCGGCCAGTGTAAATGTTTTAGTGGATTATCGTTTGGCACGATTTTTATCATTGAACGGCATTCGATTGGAATGTCCTTTGGCACCTTAAGCCCAGCCACATTGCAGCCCGGAATCGGAATCGAAGTGAATTGTACTTTGACCCGGCTTTAGTTAGTGTCCGGGAGAGGCCAAAGAGCATCCATTAGAGCAAAGCCCGAAACCATTTCAAATCTCGTTAGCCAAGCCGCTTCCATTTTAAGGACATTCCTATGCCCAGCGAGGGTGGAAAGTGGAGTTCATATGGGGAGAGAGCGAGAGAAATAGACCCCGCAAATGTCAGCAATAAAAAGATAATCATGATTTACAGCCGCCTTCAATATGTGGCCTGGAAATTCCAAAGGCATTCTGCCAAACTTGATGGGGGAGTCTTGAGGGATCCCGAAAGTCCTTGTTCAACTGTCATTCGGCATTTTATTAGCATATTAATTATAGCTTCCCGGGCTACGCAATTAAATGTAGAAGCTGTGGAAGCATTTAAACTTTGACACCTGAACTCCCGGCGAACTTTTATTGGCCCGGGACCCGGGAAATCTCATTAATCTTCTCCTTCGAGGTCTTGGTGTCGACTCAGAGGTGTAAAACGTAAACAAATCACTTTTTTATGGTAATTGAACTTTTTTATTGTCTCTGCCTCTACCGAATTTGTTGCTGTTACTTTTGATTTGGATCTCTGTTTTGTTTGGATTACTTATCGATTCCATTTAATTAGTACAACTTGGCGCTTTGCATACAAGTCGGTCGAGGGGGGCGGGAAAGCCACCAGGATCTCTGCTCGGGGACCTCCATTTCCCAGACGGGCGGTAAACTAATTTGTATAAACTAATTGAGAGATTTGCGCTGGACGCACTGGACAGAGAAGCGCACTTTATGACGTGTTCTCTCATTAGCAATAAAAGCCAAATGGAAATGGCCTGATTAGCCCCTCGGAATGGCATTTGTGCAATTGTGTCCAGTGTTTCCGTGGGGCAATTATCCCCGGGGAATGTGGAATTACGAGCACCACAAGAGGGTAGGAGGTGGGTTTGCTCGATGGTGTAACTAATTGCATAGTTTTGGCATCGAGGGTGGAGTGGGAATCACAGAATCACAAAATATACATATGAATAGATACAGAATTGGTTTATTCCGGCAACAAAAGCAGCAATAAAATGATTATAAAACAAAGGATACTTATTTATAAATACTAAACATAAACTGTTTTAATATAAATTCTAGTCACAAGCTAAGTTTGAACTTAATTGCACAAATACTACTATAAGCTGAGTGGTTTTTTGTTCTCTTTGAAATATTTCCCTTACGCTCTCCCTTAAAATTAAGCTATATTTAGTTAAAAGAAAGTTTTTAACCCATTTAAACTATACAAAAAATAACATTCAAGTCACTACCTTTAATCCCTCTAAAGAAAATCCTTTCCCCAAGAAATTAGTATGCAAATTATTAGAGCTTCCCCACGAATTCCCTTCACCTTTTCCCACCCGCAACCTTCGCTATCTGCATTTATGGACTAATAGATAATGGCAACCAAGTTTTCAAAATTGTTTCCCTTTAGCCCAGGACATTGCTCTTTTAGCCAAGGACTCATTACGATGCCTCGTTATCTGTCCCATATGAGAATCCCGGGAACAGGCAAGGATTCAGGGGCATGGCGAATGGCTTTATTGTAATTGTGCTGCAACATTTTGTTAAAATATGACATATTTTATGACTCACAGAGTGTGGAGCATCCTTCTCATAGCTTTTATCTGCCGGCGCTCGCATGTGTAATTTGCATTTGGCCCAGGACTCGTGGCTCCCTGGGTTCCTGGTGCGCCAAATGAATTCGAATTGGTCCCATTTGTACTTTATTAGGGTTAAGTTTTTGGTTATTATCGCAGATAATGAGACTTCAGGAGTGGGAACCAAGAACAAAGAGTCCTCGGCAGGAGGAGGAGCTCAGGTATAAAGGGAGCTAAGGTCTGGGTACTGATGACTACACTGGGAAAGGAGAAGGGAATAACTGAGATTCTAGCATATATTTTATTAAAGTACAACCTAAATATTATCCCAGTGTAAAGACCTTCTTCCCGGGGCTTCCTCGTTGCCCAGTTTTTGTCTTTTAGCTTCTCAAATTGCAAAATATGCGTGGAATTTCTTGTACTCGTGGTCGTGGTCGAACAGGGTTCTTTCCGCAGGAAAAAACTGAAATATATTTCCGTCTCCTCGGGGTTTTTGTCGCCCGCCGCTGGCTGTCTGGACCTTCTGGACTCCAAATATCAAGGCAGAGCAGGGAGTATATCGATGGATATCAAGCCGCAAAAGAGTTTCGATAAATTAAATCAAATTTTTCAGATTTTTCTGCCTGTTCAGCGCGTGTGTGCACAGGAGGACAGCACAAATATACGAATAATTGGCCGTCAGGTCAAGGAGAAGGATCTAAGCTGGGCTCAAGGATCACCCATTCCCATTCTCCCTTCCCCTTCCCCTTGGCCCCTGGTAAATTCAATAAAAATGCCACAAAATGTCATAAGTAAATTATTCACAATAGATTTCCAATTGATTGACATCCACACGCGTCGCCTTCATTTCGATTCGCTTCCCGGGGGCACAAAATCGGGGCAAAAATCGCCCCAAATTATATAGAGAGAAAGAAGGAAATTGCTGGGACACGTGTCGCAGGATAACCTGGCAAATGGAGAAATCAACCATCGCCGGGATTAGTGCAAAACAGAGCAGAGGAGGCTATATTTTAATAACTTAACAAAGTGCCCACCGACAACGGCAAGTTGACAAATGTCTTAATAGAGTCTCGCGACGAATTCTATCCCCAAGGAGAGCGGAGGCTAGAGATTCTCCCAAGACATGCAAATCAAAGAATTCATCATCGCTGAGAGCTAGAGGGAGGGGCAAAGCATACTGGGGATTCTGGTTTAGTTCATCTCCATCGCCGATGCGGCCAAGTGTAAGACTATGAATAATAAAAAGGGTTAAATTAGCATTTTCACATTTATTTGAGCGATGACATGGCACGATACGACGGAAGGGGCGGGGCTTCGTCTCCGTCTCCTTCTTGGACCGAACGGGTTATCTTAGGGTTGCTGAGGGTTAAGACCACGCTTACTATATAGACGTATCCCAGGGAGTAACGGGGTTTATTAGCGAACGCGTGCAGCGGCAATCATGAGGCGTGTTAGCGATTGGGGACTGTATGTAGCGACTTCCGATGGCGATACATGAAAAGAGTTGGCCCCTTCGGGATAACCCTTAATGATGCCATTTCCAAGGACATTTTTCGGATATTCAAGGCGAAGGCGTTTAAGCGTAGTGTCAAGAGATTATGGCAGTTCCTGTAAAAGGATTGCCAATGGCGATGACAAGGGCGATAAGCGATGTAGTGTATAGATTAAAAGAAGGAAGTTATTTATCTGGAGGAACCATGGCTGAAGATATGCAGGGGTGCCACAGAAATTGCTTTGGATAGGAAATTACTTGATCTGCTGTCTAAAAGTATGCAACAAATTCATTAAGGATAAGCATTTAGTGAGGTTAGACCCTTTGCATATCACTTTTAGGCACCATTTATATAATTTTCGAATCTAAAACGATTTTTGTATTAACTCTAATAGTTTCTATAGTATTCAATATTCTAAAAATATACCTAATACTAATTTCTAATCTAAAAACTGTCTCTGCTTAGTTGTAAAAATTCCTAGACCATCTTATGCCCATTTATCACCATCAGTCCACCATCTCCACCGCTCTCCTGCGGTTAATTGCTGTGTAAATCAAATCCATCCTCCGTCAAAACACGGATCCATTTCATTTTCGCCTCTAAAACTGCCTACAAGGATTGCCCATTAAAAATGTTAATTAGTTGCACAAACAGTGAGCATCGTCGGCAGACCTGGGAGCAGGGGAAAAGGAGACCCGAGAATCCAGAATCCACATGCCGCCGAATCCAGAATCCAGACCAAAGCGTGTATGCAAATTGAATCCGCCGGCTGTCTTTCGGTGTCCTCGATTGAATGGCAATTAAGATAAATGTTCGCGGCATGTCCGCACTTAAGCCCAACATGCCGCCGAGTCACACTTCTTTTCTGAGGGCGAAAAAAAGCCGCCAGACAGGGATCCCGCCACAGATCTCTTAAAGCCAAGTCATTATTAACTAATTTTCTAGGAACTTTGAACTTTAAAGAAGAATAGGTACGAGGAATATTAAAGTATCTTAAAAGAAACTAAAGAAAGCTCAAAGTAAAGTTAATTTCAGGCCTGAAAACCAAACTCCTTTCTCTCCCAGAGCTTAACCTCTTATCTGAGTGTACTCTCTGCTCTTTAAAAAGGACTCTTATTTTTTTTTCTCAGGTCACTCTCTTATCAAATTGGCAATTCGCGTCACGTTTGCGGCGTCTGGCAAAAATCGATACGCGGACAAAGGAAAGGCCAAGGCGAAAACTGGACTCTGGACTTCATCCCGAAACGGTAGCGTAGCAATCAGCTGGCTATATGGTATTCCACATTCCGCCTCCGCCCAGCAAAGAAACAAGTGCAACGAACCGACTTAAACTCCTCAAGGAAATAGCCCTCCATTAATCCTCCATAGAGCAAAGATATTAGAAGCGAGATGCTGAGCGAAAATATTTTTATAATTTCGACTTTTTGATAAATCACAAACGGAGTGGCATCATTTGTCAAGCGGCATCCCTGAGAGAAGGTCCTTCCAATTCCACACATGTCACTGGGGTCAAATATGCGACACTTTCGTCATGGAACGGAATGCATCGAAATAGCGGGGGGCGACGGCGACGGACATAACATAACAAATGACCCTCTGCCGCTCGAGGGCCCCCCGGATGAGTTATGGTCCTTTTGGCACTAATAATATGCCAGGACATGTCCGCCTGGCGAACCCTTTCGCAAGCCACTGCCTGTGATGAGCAGAAATTAAGTTTCTTAGTTCGCTTCCTTGGGGAGTACACTTGTACCTGGCAAAACAATTGTCTCAAGAAGGTAATTCTTCATCTTCTCATAGCTCTGCTAATTGTGCTGACAATTCCTATGGCAGGACCCCTGATATATGGGATTATTATGCGGCAGCTCCATCTGCCAGCAGCTTTTATCAAAAAATTAGAGCGTGAAATAAAGCCAGCGAGAGTGTGAGTGTGTGTGCTTGGGGGAAGGAGGAGGACTAGCAGCTCGATTTATTGGGAATCATAAATCATAAGACAAAGCAGGGGAAGTGGGAGTTGAAATCCTAAGAAACCCAGGGAGTGAGGGAGTGAGCTCCATTGATGGCAGAACTAACATATTTAAAGAGTCTCCTCTCCCCCCCCACCCAGTGTTTGTTTCATTCATAAAGTCCAAAAATTAGTTAAAAATTTCAATCACGTTCATCGGAGGAGGAGTGCCTCGATAGCATCTCCTGAATGAAACAGAATTTTAGATAGAATAGAATTAGAAGAGATGAACAGCGGCAGATACCTGCGATATTTGTGAGGGTGTAGAGTCTTGTATCTATAGATAAAAAAATGAATGAAAAGTTCTCGAATTCAGAGCGTGTGCTGACTCGGGGATCAAGGGAGATATCATCTGAGTTTTTAAAGAGATGTCTCCATTCATGGGAAACCCCGACAGGTAAAAGAGTTGTCGCAACCAGCGGAAATGGGACATTGAGGAAACGCCTATCTCGGGGATATATCTCTACCGGGGGCTATATCATCTCCTGCTGTCTCGGGGGAGGAGACACACAGATACTGGCTACAGCCATAATGAAATTTAACCAAATCCGGCTAAAATTGCACGCTGTCTGCGCGCGTCACCATAAATCGAAGTCGAATTCCGCGTACGATCGCCTCGGCATCCTTATAGGCGGCCTTGTGGACTCCAAGAGAGCGTGGCGTCGCCTTCTAGGGACGATCGTTCAGATCGGTTGGATCGGTTGGAGCTAAATCTGGCCAGCGGCGGATGGACACGTGCCCTGGCTAGATCGTTGCTGGCTCCTCCGTTTCTGGCTTCTGTGGCGGCTGTGTAATTTAAATTTTGATTTCCTTTTTAATTGCATTCAATTAGTGGCTGCCTCTGCCTACCTCCCCCTCTCTATCTCACTCTCTTTGATTCAATGTCAATCATTATGATGGTTTGTGGGTAGGGGGACCAGTCAAAGATACATCTGTAAAGGCTTTGCAGATCAAATAGGGTTCGAGAGGGAACAAGCTACTCTTTAATTACTTGTTAAGGTAATTATTCTCTCTCTCTCTATTTATAAGAGTAAGCTTAAATATGTATATGTTCCTTTATTTATTTTAAATATAATTTAAGCCCTAAGTAGTTCCCTATATTGCATCCTCTTTGGCTTGGTGTTTCCCCCTTGACCAGCTCTCAATTAACTCCTTCTCCTGAGTCCTTCTTGGTCGCCAAAGAAGTGGGCCCAACTCTTAGGGCCTTTTAAGGCCATGAACTTGTTTTTGTCTCCGTCGCGTAATGTGACTAATTGGAAGTGCAGAGTCGCTGGCATAATTAGTTTCCAATCAGAAGTGGATGAACCAAACTTAACGATAACTCAGGTAGATATTTGGCAGGTGTGTAAGCGAGTAACTGAGCACCTAACAGAGAGAGAGTGAGTGCGTGACATTTTATGAAATTTATGACATTTTCTCGACCTCGACCTTTCTCTGGAAAAGTACTTCTCCGGTGGCTAACTGTTTCTGAGGCGAGAGAAACAATCAGGATCAGCGGGGTTCCTTCTCCCCAGATAGCTCTGGCGCTGTCCTCATCATAAATGTCACAATATCACACACAAGCACACTTGATTATCATTATTATTGTTGGTTGGATCAGATACGGAGAGGCCTATAATACAGAGAGAGAGAGAGTGCAAAAACATATTGGTCCTGGAGATTCTCCCAAAGATTGTCCTTGCCCAAATTGAGTTCCAAGAGGGGTCAGCAGTGCTCTAATCTTAATTTTCCATCTCTCAGAAGCAAACCCTTTACCTTTACCCGAAGTTCCTACAAATTTGTTTGCAAATTAACCATTTGAATAATTTTCCGCTCTCCTTGGATATTTATGAGCTGGCATTTCCATTTTCCATGTCCTTAGACTCGGCCTCAGCTGTGCCAAAGTTACGAGCAAATTGCGTGCGACATCGGAACATTCTCACAATTCCCCAAATGAACTCGGATATATGTACTCCAAAAGGGAGGACCGAGTCCTTTGTCAACATTTTAAATGCATTTTTATTGAGATTCATATCGCGAATTCGCACAAAGAATCGAATGCGACTTTGGATTGACTTCAAATTCCTTAAATTATTGCCTATCCTCCTACTGCTTTGCAGAGAACTCAACCCCAACAGGCAGTCAGTCCTTCGAACATTGCCAGGACTCCTGCGAATCAAGTTTTAAAATCGTTCCGGCCAACTCGCACGTTTTATGCGAATTTGAACGGTAATAATCGATCCCTGCGGCATTTTAAAAAATAAATCCGTTTCGCAAATGGAAATGAAAGTGGAAACTGGGGAGGAAAGCCGCCCAGGACCAGGCCAGGCCAGGACACCGTTTCCCTTGAATTATGGCAGTTGCTAAGCCCGCTCACATATGGAACAATGGTGGAACACATGTTGGCCCGTGCCCGGGGTTTTTTATGCGTTTCTTATCTGACTTTGATTCGGCATCCGAATTGCAGTAAATTAAAAAGTGCAAACAAAACACTTTGATAAAGAAGTCTTGAAGTTTATGGGCCCAGACGTTGCCAAGGATATTACAGGGAGAGCAGCGGAAATGGGGCTTAATTAGGGGGGAGGTGGCAGGCGGTAGAACATGTCTGGGATAAATGGCATTAAATAGATTTTCGATTAAAGTAAAGACTGTAAAGTTGGAGAGCTGCCCTGCGTTCTCCTTTGTTGGTTTTACAGCTTTTATATTACGTAAAATTGCTAGGATTGTTTGTAAGGAACTCTAGCTCTAGCTTTAGAGTTATATGGCTTTTGGAATAGTTTATATATAGTATAAATAGTTTATATATTTTTGATTAATTTAAGTAAGCTTAGTGAAGAGTTCTAGGAAATTATACTGCTTAAAAAAGCAGATAGACTAAGGAGACTTTGGATACTGATCTGTTCTGTAGAAAGAAGAGATTTATGAAAGGTGAGAGGTTCTTCCCTGATGCTTAAAATATTCAACGATCTAAGTTACCCAACTTTGGCTTGGAACTAAATATATATAAAATAAATAAAAAAACATAAGCCTGAGCTGAATAATCCCTCTTCACACAGAAAGTGCCACCAACTAAGTTAATTTTAATCACAAACAACAAAGTCAAGGCTAATGAATGTTTTCCTTTCTTTTGTAGAAAACATTACCCCTTTTCCTTTATCCTTGAACTATGCAAATTTCCTTTTGTTCACATATTGACACCCATGAAACTCAACCCCTTTTTCCGCAGGCAACCCCTTTTCCTTTTGCTACAAATTAAGAGCATTAGGGTTACCCCTTCTTCGCAAAAAAAAAATGAGAATACTATTGTAAAATGCAAAAAGGGGACTTGCGTGTGTAAACAATAATTTAATTTTGAGACTAACTCTACAAATTAGTGGTTTCATTGGAGGCTAGCACCCTTCCCCTTTGCCCTACCTAATGTTAATTCAATCAACAGACCGACTGCTACTGGTCGTAAATTAAGCCTGGCTGTCATTAATGTCCTTGGCTTTCAGCAATTAAGCGGGAATTATGAATATTTCGCATTGGAAAACCCACAGAATTGAACACGTTCTTCTTCCTTTCGAGGCTTAAGTTTCACCGAAGAATCTGCCGATGTAAATCATGATTATCATTTTATTGCCGACACATGTTTTCATTAACATTTCGCTTCCCCTATAAACCACCACCAACATTGAGCCCATAGTTGGCCCAGAAAATATGATGACAAATGACGTTAGACGACCGCTGCCCATTTTCCATAATTTCGCAATTCTGCACACTTGCCGTCGTCCTAGCCAGAGGTCAGCGCAGGATTTACATAATCGGGCAGTTCCGTCCAGCTCCCAAGCTGACTGACTGTCATCAATCAAATATTGCAACAAGATGGGTAAATAATCTAGCTAGATGTCCTTATGGGTTAAGGGTAACAGGGGAGCTAAGGAAAGCTACCTTTGTTTCGTATTTTGGGAAAAGAAATCTGAAGGTTTTGCGAAGGATAGCCATAAAATAGGACACTTTATAAAGTGTTTTTATGGTCCATTTATTAGAATCTAGAACATTGTGATTTTTACTTACCCTTTATGAATGTTGTAGAAAGCCTCAATACAGTACACGTTTAAAATCCACCAGAAGCAACCTAACAAAAGGTGAAAAAATATATTAAAAATTAAATCTATATTGTTTTAAACTCCCCAACTTCTGGCCAAGGCAATTCGAATGCTAAAAAGCCTTTGACAGCAGCTGCCAGCGCCAGCCCAAGATGTCCCCCGCCCCACATAAAAAGGCGCTGAGATTCGCTAATTAAACGGGGGAAAAGCCGCCAGCCAACCAGAAGGAGATGGGAAACCCCTGATTTCCAAAAAGGAAAACTCAAATGTTAAATGGTTTGTGACCGAAAAGGGTTTAAGAGCGCCTTGGAACCTTGTTGAAATTAGCATTAATTGGCGATTGCCACTGGCCGTGGCCAGGAACTGCCCTCCAGGGAGCTCTTTCAGAGATTAAATAACACCAGAACAGAACGAAGCCTATCGAACAATAAAAAGAAAAGGGCCCGGGGAAAATGGGAAAACAAAAAGCTTTAAGATGAGACACAAGTACAACATAATTTGACAAGTCATAATATTGATGGCATCGGCCAGGATTTATGGGCCACATCATCTGCGGATATCGAAAGGCCTGAGTGTGTTCCAGTCCCCTGCCGGCTTGAGTTTTCGATTATATGGCCTTGTAATCGAAACAGATCGACAATGGGGCCATAAATCTCTTGCCCGGTCAACCCCTCCTGCTATACTTTAAATCGAAACGGAAGATTTATTTGCCAGCCACAAGTGCTAACCCCTTTCACTCCTCTATTTATTTCAAGTGGTTCGAATGCAGCATATGTGCGGGTCCTGCTGCCCGGGAAAGGGTTGCTCTGACAGGGGGTCCTGCCCTCTCCTTTTTTTTTATTTTTTGTTAATATAACCCCTAGTTGAACTAATTTTCCCGGCCTCTTTACAGACGATAAATTTAACACAATTTTTCCCCGTTTTAATTTTGCTTCAAACAATTGTTAGCCTCCGCGAAACGCCTTGGAATTTTCCGAGGGTTCCGCGGGCCCAAAGAAGGTACAGAATATGCAAATGTCCATGAAATTGTCAGGGAATTGGTAGGAAAAATGCTGGAAAAATAAAAGAAATTAACAAACATAAAATTAATGTTGGCACCCAACAACATTTTTTTTTCTGTTGTACTTTTGGTCCTGCTCTAAATGCAACCCTGAACCGAAGTTCGAAAAAAAAATAGAGCGGGAAGGGAAGGCTATGGTGGATTGGGGTGAGGTGGTAACTAAAAGGTATATAGGTAGAGCTGTGTGTCCTGCACGTGTTTCCATTTGCGACATCATTCGACACTTGGCTGGCTTTTCTTGCGCTTTGTTGCGAAAATTGTTTTTCCTACGCTCTGCCTGGCTCTTTCATTCTTTCTTTCCGTCTTTACTTTCTTTTTTACGCCGTCAGCGCGATGATAGAAATCGCATCGAAAAGCGAGTCAGGAGTCAGCGAGGACATCAGAATGCAGAAAATGTGGCCAAGTGCCAATAAGAATCATCGCAAATGGCCAAAAAGAGTGTGGCGACACGAAATGGGAACTGCTATCGTGTGGGCAAAGTGCAGTGGCTGGAATTTCCGTGTACCTGTAAATATTTTAATGGAAATTTCGGGAAAAAGTGTATGGGTTTACTACATAAGCAATATTATCTTAACGAATTACTTGATCTTCTTTGGAAAACCCCATTAAATAAATAGTATATTCATGGGGATTTATTGTAATAAGACAATATAATACAACAAATAATATAAATAATACAATTGTACAACAGTTATACTGATTTGCTCTCTTAAAAATGTCAAAATAAGATTTGGAATCATTACAAAATATGCCAAAAAGTATGCAATGATTTTAAGAACGCTAAGAAATGCATACAAGTAGACTATATAATTTGAAATTTCGAGCGGAAGGCCCTAGAAGCTAATGCTCACTAAAAACATTGTTAGTTTTAAGTTTTAACTATAAGCTAGCTTTATATAAATAAATAAATAAATTTGAAATTTACTATTAAAAATACATTTCGTTTCTAATAAACGCAAAATATAGAAGCCACTTGATCCCCTAATCACGGACTCCTGAAATTCACATGAAATGCATTTAATTGCTTTCAGAAATAGGAAAATAAATTGGGTGAGTTAAGCCTACCCTCTCTATCCATCTATCTCCCTCTTGCATCCTTTCTCGCCTCTCTCTGTCTTTCACCATTTAAGAACCGGAAGTTCGTTAGCCAGAAGAAAAATTTCTCTTTATTAAATTTTCACTTGCTGAACGGCGTTTTTCGGCTGGGAAAAACAACAACAGGAAAATGAGGAAAAATGCGTGAGGCCGTGCAATGAATAATGCATGAATTTGTCTCTCTCTCTCTCTCTGTGTCTCTCGGTAGAAAAGCCTTTTAAATGTTGCCTGGCAAGGTTGGGAGGTTGGGCGGGGCGGTAGTGATTATCTGAGCGCGTGTGTGGGTGTGTGTGTGTCATTAAGAGCCTCGCATGTGTGTGTGTGTGTGTGTGCTGGTGTTTGTCCTTTGAATGGTTACAATTACCCAAACCAAAAACCAAAGGCAAACCAAAGCCAAAAGGGAGGCAAAGCGTTGACAGTCGTCAGCAAATTGCTAACAAAAATATAGGGAATATTTCTGGTCAACGTCAGCATGGGTTAATAATAATAATAGTTATAATATTGCTGAGTTCACACATAATACATGCAAGTACATATAATAAATAAATACAGTATAATAAATACAATATATACTTATAGGGGGGTAAGCAGGTCAATTAAGGTTGTCTTGTCATTAAAATAGAGTCGCATTCTTTTAATATTTACTAAGCCAAGGAAAAACCTATATTTATTAAAAATAGGAACCTCATTTTGTAGACAAATCGTACGTTCTTGTACAAATTATAATATTTATAGTATAAACACTTAAATCCCATACATTTATACCTATAATTTAACTATATTAATGATTAATAAATACTTAAGGGTCATATGTTATTTATGTAAATAATTCTAGCATCTGCAATATATTTCTCATTCCTTATATGTATCTATGTATCTCCCTAACACAATCAATGTGGCATTAAAAACCTGTCGTGATGTTCCCCTAATTTGTGCTCATCCTCCACTTGCCTTTACAATTAGTGAGTGGCTGGTGCAGGTTCTATATCCGCTCATCAGTCTGTGCTCCTTGTTGTTTGCTCGAATTGATTGACACTGATGTTTCCTCTACCCCTGGCTTTCCTGGGCTTTCCCTCTGCCCCCCTGACAATGACAGCCAACTGACACCAGTCGAACTTCACGCACACGCATCCTGCATCCGCTGCTCCTTCTGCCTTCTGCCTTCTGCCTTGACTCCCACCGCACACACATGATGTAACATTCCGCCCTTCCTGAACGATGTCCTGTCCATATGCTTTATTAGTTTATTCGTTCCGGGGGTGGCTGGCGTGCTCCTTCTGCTCCTTCCTGCGAGGTCCAACAACACACACGCTAATATTAATTTATTGTCGCCGCCTCCCACACACACACACACACACATCGGAATGAAAAAGGACAATTTAATTTCATTTACCGCAGAGGCTAAGGCAGGAGCAGGCTGGAGCTTGGGGATTGCGGATCAAATGCCATTATTAACACTTGCGACCACAGAAATTCGGTCAAAAAGAGCCGAGAAAGTCCGCAACTTCCTCCGGGTCATGTGCTGCTGCTCCTCCACATGGAAGAGGTGGGGGAATAGCAGATTGGAGTCTAATTATGAAATGATGAATCTTCACCGCAGCATGGAGCAGGAGCAGGGTATCCTGGCCCAGTTCGTTCCAGTTAAATAATTCATTTTGAATATATTTTTGGCTTATCGCTGAGGGAGAGATTTATGTCCCGGGCCACGTAACCCGATACTCAACCCCACCCAATCCAAGGCCCACGGCTCCTTATCCGAGTTGGCCAACATGATTTAATGCTCACTTACAGCTCACGGCTCCTGGACTTTTCCCAGTGGCGCCATTAAATCTCATTAAAAAGTTCCACTTCCACTTGGGGAGCCAGCCAGCCAGCCACTCCCTTTTTCAAGTTGAGATGCAAATTACAAATGTTTTCACATTTCTCAGTGCGGGGAAATGCAAATGCAATATAGAGCGATAGCTAAGGGAAAACCCAATGAAAAGTTGACTGCAAATATCTCAAAGTTGAAGTTTCCATTCAAGTTTAGGTCTAAGGATTTATTTCGATATGTGTAAGGTGTGATTTCTCATTAGATATTCATGAAATTGAAATTGAAAATCAGCTAAATCAGTTAATAAATGCCAAGTATCAATCTTAAAGGGTAGTTACCAACTAAAACCAGTTAGTTGTGAGCTTGGTAATAGCCACTGTAAATTATCCCACATTTTTCAAATGTTATTACATTATTGAAATCACTATTATTAAACAATTATTGAGTGCCCCTCCATTTGTGGCCAATTTAGATATAGATCACATTGCAATTAGATTATCATTTGTGGCAAATGAATGTTAATAATTATAATAATAGTAATTATTAACAGCTAAACGTGATGGAGATGCGATTTAATATATATTTAAACTGCTATGTGATATGAAGTAATTTTCTATATAATTTACTAAATGATATATAGTAATTTTCTAAAGTAGTGAATCATATATAAAACCTGCGTCACTCCTTCACTTCAATTGAAAGTCTCCTTTATCTTTCTGTGACTCACCGAATGACGTCGAATTTTTTTTATTAATCATTATTAAATATTTTTCTTTTATTTTTCATTATTTATTATTAAAAGCGACAACAAATAAAATCAGCATAATAAATACACACATGCCTCCTTCGCCTCCCTTTTGGCCCTTAACAAAAGTGAGGGGATCGAGGGGCAGGCAAACCAACAATTTTCGGCATTAAAATTTCAGTCACATTTCAAAGCGAGGAAAAAATCCAAACACACAAACACACACAACCAGACAGAGACGGATGCAGAGGGCCAAGACAAAAGTAAATAAGTAAACAGGGAGCAGCTAGACAAAGAGGCAGAGATACCATGGAGTTTGGAGCCATGTTTTACATAAGCAAATAGAATACAAATGCAGAAAGGGACCTGGCTCCTCTTACTCCTCCTTACTACATATATATGTATATATACTGTACATAATATATATAAGCTATTATGTACAGTATATATACCGTCGCATAACATGGCTCTGCCTGGGAGCTCAGTCACGTCCCGCCCATTCACTTGGAAAGTCGATGCTCGATGTGACTGATTACTGCGTCCATGCTGCCGCCGTCGATGTTGTTGCTGCGACTGCTGCCGCTGCTGCTGCTGCTGCTGCTGCTGCTGTTCATGTGGCTGTTAATGACAAACAACGTCTGCCATTTTGAACAAAAGATATCGACACTGTTAACTCAACAAAAAAATAAATACATAACATTTGAACTCTGATAGGAAAACATAGGGAGTGGGCTTGGGCTTGCCATTGTTACGCAGGCTAGCCAGGGTTCTTCCCCAGCTAAGAAAATTACTATTAAAAATTTGAAATAATTTTAATTTGTGTAACTAATGATTTTTTAAAATATAGACATCTTAACACGTATTAGAAGACAACTTGCTATTGTTTTGGAAAGCAGACAGTGTTTTTTATCAGCTTCAAAACCAATGGAAATGCTATCAAAAATTTACAACAAATTTTTACTTAATTTCTCTAGATTTTAAAAAAAGAAAGCAAACTGCGTTCTTCATCAGCTTCGCTTTTTATTTTTATCTAAGAAAAGTCGCTCTGATAAGTATGGCATTGATTTCAAACATTACTTAAGTGCTTTTCGGAATATTAGTTTGATATAATTTATATTTTGTTAATGAAAGTTTTCAATATAAGATTTTAAAGCGGTTTTATTACCTTTGTTTTCTCTTTATTCGTTTTATTTATTTATTTTTATTTTGTTTTGTATTTTCTTATTGAAGCTTTTTAATAAAATACATTTAAATGGCTTTATTACCAATATATTGCGTATACGCATTGTAGACTAAGTACAAATTGGATATACTTCTTAGCTCCATCTTAAGATGGGAAAGTTCTCCTTCAATTTAACCCATTTCTTCCAAAAACCAACGGAGCAGCTTACAATATACACCGTTCCCCACTCCCACTCCCATTCCCATTTATATTTATTTCTTTTGAAGAACAACTCCCAAAGATTTTCGTTATTTTCAGTACTTATTAATATGTAGACGGCATCGCAGCCGGGCCTTGATTTGAATATTTGGCTGTTTACTCCGTATTGAGGTTGATTTTCCCCTTTTTTTCAGTTATTTATTCTTTTTTTTTTGGTTTCAGTACTGCGAAGGTAATTTGTCTGCGGATCAAACACAGTCGGCCGCCAAGGCAGAGGAAAAAGTTTTATGCAAATCCAACGATTGAAGGGAAAACCCAGCCTTAAAGCCGCCCGACCGAGTGATAATATTGTTAGTTACTTATTCATCAGTCACTCGACACTAATCAGCCAAAGTGACTACTACGCTTGAGTCCTGGCCACAGGAATTATGCACTTGGAGGCACGGATCCTTCCCCAGGACACACACACACACACATAAAACATTCCGCTGCATAATTGAGGAGGATGGAGGAGCGAATTTATGGCACTCCTGCCTCATATGTCTTTGGAGACTTATTTGTTTGCCGGAGGTCGGGGCAGCAACTACCAACCAACCAACCGAGCTCCAAACAATTGTCATTTTGAGGGGGGTTTCGGGGCCACGGATGAATCCACGACAATTCCTTTTGCATTAAATATTTTTATGGCCTCTAGCTGCTTCAACTTTTATTGTTTTATGGCCCGGGGCTGCCGTGTCGGGTTCATGAATATTTCACGGGGAAAAAAGGAAAAGCCAAGGCAACTCAGCCAACTATGATGGGCATTTCCATAGAGCCTAGAAGTTAATCTCTTTAAGTAAAATCGGGCGATGGAATTAAAGTCCGGTGGGGTGGGGGGGTAGGCGGAGGAGGAGGAGGAGCTCCTCCTCATACGGATGCCGCTGCAGCGCGAGAAGTCAACGACGTCGGCAGCTCCTTCGCCGGAGAGACTAACGCTCCACGCACGTGACGCGCATTTCCAATGGGATTTATGATTTTAATACTTCGTATTTTTTCATAAAGCCCCATCCTCGTCGTCGTCGTCGTCGTCGTCGTCGTCATCGTCTTCTGAAGTAGCCAGCAGGCAGCTTGCAAGTTATGGCACTGCAACCGGCAAGCGGCAGCGGCGGCCGACTCCAAAGGCGACTCCGGGGAGGCGGCTGGCGGAGGACTTTGTGCGGAGAGATATGATCAACCAGGAATTGATTCGCGGCTGATATGCAGATGAGCATTAGACTTCAAAGTGCGGATTGCTTTATGGCCGTGGAGAGGCTCTAAATCAAGCGGGAGTTATACTTGGCGATATGGTATATGATATGATATGATATGTGGAAGTTGCAAACATGTTTCCATAAAGAATTATCAAAAATATGGGTATTATTATCTTCAGTTAAATATTACATTAATTTAAGAGAATGAATATAATATTTAAGACACAAAACTGTTTGAAATCCTTACTGATAACCGTAGCTTCTCTCTATTTGTAATTTTGGAAAGTGAGTCACTATTGCTTTGAAATAATATAAAATAGGTTTATAGTGTTATGACATCTTAATGCCTATTTATGTATATATGTATACTTTTATATATATTTTATTTACATTTTTAATAGATAAAAAAATTCTAGAAAAACCCCCAGTATTTACCTTATACAGGAAATTTTCCCCTACGGAATTTTCCCGCCGGCTAACATCACTAAATCCAAGCTGAAGAAAAAACCCCGCCTGATATCATCGACTGCCCTCAGATGATGACTCCATTAACCCCTTAAAGTCCGCTTATATTTGCACATTCCGCCACACTATACATACACATACACATAAGTATATGTAGGCTATATCTCCGATCTGTTCCCAAACCCAATTTGCCTTGCTCGTCACATCGAATGGGCCATAAAATTTGTTAATTCTCCGCGGCGGCGGAGAAACAGAAACCGAAACAAAATCGGGCCAGATCTAAAAACGAAACGAGAGCACTTTTTTGTTTCGGAGGCTCTCGATCGGATCGCAGCCAGTTTTGGGTTAAGGTTTTAATGGCGCACAGAAGCACCGCTGGCGCGAGGGGGGAGGGTGGGTGGTGTGTTAAGGGGGAGGGTCTTGTGGGGGTGGGGGAGTTTACCTGATGCCTCACCTTATCTCAAATGGGAAATCATTACGTCGCTCGCTCTCTCTCTTTCTCTCTCTGTCTCCTGGTTTTTATGGCTTTCTGGGACAGACAAATCAGTGATTTCGCTTCTCGACACATTTTATGTCCCAACTTTTGCTGTAAAAATATTTTTAACAACATTTCACGTAATTTCAACAACGACAGACCGAATAATTACAAATTTTTTAATGCACTTACACAGGTATTTCTCACATTTTTTGTTTGAGTCGAGGCACTTCCCAAGAAAAGTAATAGAATAGAATAGATTTGGAAGATGATATAAAGTAAGGTAAACTACTATATAGAAACGGAATTGGCTTCATAAATAATATTTAACCTAATGGGATTGCATTTAAATTTGAGAGGAAGTCAGGTTACTTTTAGATATCTAATATATTTATTAACTTTATTTTACGAAACGTTTCTTTTTAAGTTATAACCTAAAGTTATAGGTAGGAAGCAGCCATAGCTACGGGATCTTTTAATAGTTATTAATTCGTATTGGTTAATAATAATATTTATATATTTATTTTATATATTTATTTAAGTCCCTTTTAAAGTATTTATTTCCATTTTAAAAACAATAGTCGGGCACTGATTTTTAAGGTCGGGAATAGAATTACGCTCATGCACTGGTTTGTGTATGTTTTGTTTTTGTAATACCCAGCTCACTCGAGGTGAAGGGCAAGACTCTTGGGAGCTTAAAAACCTCCAGGTGCTAATCTCTGACTCTCAATTCTCATAACACAATTCTCTCTAATTAATCTATTTCTTATTCAAGTAATTTAGGTATATAGAAATATATAGAATAGAAGAACATTATTTCACTGAATCTTTTAAAACAAAACAAAACCCTCCTTCGCTGACACCGTATTAATCTACTTAGTTCGGTAAATGCTAATAATCACATAACATCAAATTAACATGGCCCAAGGGGGGGTTTTCCTGGGCTCAGACAAATTGCAGTTTTATTTAAATGAATTCTCAAAAATGCTGCCAAATTGCGAAAACGGAAAAACTTGAATAATTCACCGTGAAATTGTTGCCGCGAGAGGAAGGCCTGTGATAAGGCGCTAGGGAAGCGGCGGCGGCGGCGGCAGTTCAATTCGCGATTTGATAAATCTCCGACAATTTCGCACACTCGTGTGTATTTTTTGTTTTTTTTTTTTTTTTGCACTCGCTTCCTTATTGTCAAAACAGCAAACAACAACAACAAAAAAGTATGTAAAAAGATAGGGAAAGGGAAGAACAGAACAACAGCCAGTAGGAAATTGGTGACAGTTGTTGTTTATTGACATTCGCCCGAAGCCACCGTGAAAACATTTTAAAATTTTTGTAAATCATAAAAACAAATCACAGAGAGAGTAGTGGGGAGGGGGGTGTGTAAAAGAGGGGATGGCCAAGCCACAACAACAAATTCGCATAATATTTCACACCAACTTTTGGTGTTTTTTTTTTTCGTGTCTGATTTTTAAGAGTTCGCTGTTTTGGTTTATATAATCGGCTTGTTCCACTGCGGCTGCGGGTAACGGCTGTTGCCGCTTTATAGATGGCATACAGATCTGATATATAGATATAGTTTGCAACATATGCCGATAATGTGGAGAAAACAGACAAATGACAAGGGGAATTTGAGTATTTTTGAAGGGTTTTTGGTTATTTTTTAAGGATGTTACATGCATTTAATATT
This sequence comes from Drosophila baimaii, assembly GCA_018874675.1. Taxonomy (NCBI): domain Eukaryota; kingdom Metazoa; phylum Arthropoda; class Insecta; order Diptera; family Drosophilidae; genus Drosophila; species Drosophila baimaii. The sequence goes on along the minus strand of JAEIIU010049212.1, from coordinate 51,360 downwards.
GTTTTTGAATAGAATAAAAACGATTGTAAAAATATAATATGTTTTAAAATTAAATAAACATTTTTAAAGCCTCTACTTATGTCATTATCCCATTATTCTATTTTATTTGGACCACTTACCCCTTTTGCCCAACATCCCCTTCCTTTTTTTAGTAGCCATTAAAAACTTTCCAGCTAATGGCTGTCAAACTACTCTCCTTAGCTATGAATTTTCCTTCAAGACATCCTTCGTTTTCCACCCTGGAATTAAGTAGTTCACATGTTAGTTCCTTGGTTGCATCTTTCAATTAGAAAACTCTCGCTGGCTCAGCAAGAAGCACTAAAGGGACGCGCAAGGACATCATAAAGTGACATCAAACTTTCGGCACTCTCTCTCTCTCTCTTTGCCCGATTGCGTGACTCTTTGTGAGAAGGCAAAAAGGAAAGAAATTAAGCGAAGGAGTAAACCCCCAGAGATATGTTTGCATGCAGAAAAAGGACAACTATAGGACAACCCCATCGACCCGGCTAAGATATGGGGCCCGAAATAATCTGGGCATTAGCATACATAATACATAACTGACTGATAAATCGCCCACAGAAGCCACTCGAATAATTTTCCAGCTAGCTAAATAATTAATTTAAATGGCCGCAATCTTTGTCTCTGTTTTATTTCAAAACCAAATCGCAAATTTATCTCTCTCGCTCCAAGATTTGTTTCAACTTCTGTATTGCTCTGCGGTTTCTCCTCTTTCGGACTGGTCATCGGTCGGAAGCCGAAGCCACTCGACCATGTCGTGGAGATGGCTCATTTAGATGGTAGATTAACTTTATTGCCCCGAAAACTTCTTGCAAATTGTTTGCGTAATAGAGAAATCGTGATTCGGACTCAAAAATCGGAAGCTGTAGCTGAGGAATATGTGATTTAACTATGAGAAATTATTTTGTTAGCTTTAGTTATACTTTTATAAGCAAATCAGTTTAAAAACTAACCCCTTGAGACCACAAGAGCTGGCCTAAAAAATGAGCTGTCATTTTTTGGTATTATTATTCCAGATTAGCCAGATTATCCCCCTTAAAGCTTGGTCTGGGATTTTCTCTGGCTTAAATTTCCATTTCATTGGACAATCGACTGGCTTGACCCTTGACCCCTCCGAGTAGAAAAAAAAGGAAAACCCTGGGGCCCAGTCCTGCGTGCAGACAAGCGAAGGTAATTCGCTTCCTGCCTTTCACATCCTTTGCTCCTGCCCAGAGGCTATATATCCAAACCTAATGAAGCATTGGGCCCTGAATGGGGCAGGTCCTGGTCCTGCTGCAAAAAGGGGTTAGTTGGAGTTGGAAATTATAGAGTTCCTCAGCCTTAATAATATTATTTCAAGACAATACTTGATTGATTATATTAAAATACTGAGTAAGCGAAAGACTTGGCTTAAAGGTGAATAATAAATACAGCAAGTACTCCCCTCCTTGTGGCTTTGTGTAAATTTTTGACAAATTGAGTTATGTTCCAAGCCCAGCCAGCAAATATACAAACAGAAAACAGAAAACACTGAGCTACACAGATTATTTCATTAGTATTCGTAACGCTGATTGCATTTTAATTAACAGGCGCCACTCCTCCTCTCCTCCGGTTAACCCCTTCTATAGAGAACACTGAGACAAAACCCGTTTGACACGAAAAACTGCAAGAATCTTGAATGATTTCATTTTCGTAATAACTCAATTTGGCTCGGCGGCACACAGCTCGTTTCCTTAAATTGTTTTTAGAATTCCGCAAGCGATTGCAAATCCACTTGAAGCGATGTCGATACATATAATTTAAGCTGCATATAATTTAGGAATATAATTTAAGCCGAAGGAATTCCACAAGAAAATGCTCCCATATGCATGGATGTGGTACCAGAACGGGGATGAAGACGACGTCTTTTGAGGGTTTGTTTTATGTGATGACCAAGTGCGATGATGATGACGAACCGAAACCGAATCGAACTGGAACTGGTCAGTCAGTCCGGGGAAGTTGGGAATGTTCGAACTGGGAATTTCGATCGATCGTAAAAACAAAATGGCAATTGCCGGGGCGTCGCGCTGTTCAATTTATTTGCTGGCCAGCGATAAAAATTTTCATGAATTATTAACAGGTAACAGTAAGAAGGAGTGTGAGTTTAAGGCGTATTTTGTGGGTGGATTGGGTTATTGAACCCTTTCCCGGAGATGATGGTCAATCGATAGTAAGCATGATTGTTTACAAAATATAAGTATATATATATTTGTATAAACGTTACGTATAGTTCCCTTTTCTGCTTGAATTTTCCACCATATAATAACCCATATAATAACCAGACTTTTCTTACTTTTCCTCTTCTTTCACCTTACCCAATCCCCTACCTTTCTTCTTGTTCTCACAATTGTGATTACATAAGACGATAAAACAGAGCAAACGCCCCTATATCACCACAAGGATACACTACAGGTTGTACAAGGCATGTCCTTGAGGTACATTCAGGTGTTCCTTTTGACACTTTATGAAATTTATGACATTATTGGGCTCTCGGTTCCTTTCTCTAGAAAGTGAGTCTAACGGTAAAGGCCAAGGACAACCGAAGGCTAAGAGATAACCACACAGACACTGACGCAGGCATTGCATCCCGGCTATAAGTCAAGAGCTGTCCAAACATCCAAACATCCCTGGCCAGGGGAGTGATGATATATTTCTCTATTACAAACCTGATCTCGAGATTCTTGCGATTAAAATCTTGGGAGAAAAAGAGAGAGAGCTGCGACATCTTGGAATCAAAAGCAAAGCCGGCAAAAAGCGTGTCTCTCTGGCCCCAGGCTCTTGGCGGAAGCTCCGGCGGCATAAATTATCTGAGCTGTGGATCTAAATTAAACAAAAACATTTGACATTGCCCACAGCTCAGGCAAATCCTTTAAAGACAAACAGAGGCACTCCTTCCTCCCTTTTTTTTTGCCTGAGACTGTGCCAGGTTGTCTTACAAGGATTCGCCATTAAAAATGTTAATTAGTTAAGCAAACACTGCGATTGAGCTTCAGTTATGGCACTCTCTGTACCATGGTTGGGATTTTAAGTTAAGGCGGTAATTGGAAAAATATTAAACCAATTTTCTCTATTAAGTATTTTCCTTATAAATAAATTTTAAAAGACTTCCTCCACCTTCTAGTAATAAATAATACCTTCCAGATTATGCTTACAACCACAGATCGATCCCACTGTGCCCTAATAGCTGCTCTAAATGGGAATGTGAGAACGTGGCTACCGAGTTGCGCTTCCACTTCGCGTCTTGGAGTTGCAGTTGCAGAGGTTGAGTCCAGGTCCAGGTCCAGAGTCTAAGCTGGAGCTGGGGGGGAGCTGAGGCAGTTCGCCTTTGGCCAGCGGACATCGCGTGTGCATGCAAATCGAAGGCAGCCGGAGATTGAACGCCAATTAGGATGAATGTTTTGGGGCATGCCGCTCTGCATTCCCCCATTCTCTGTCTCTTGACCAGAACCTCCTTCTTCTCCTTCTCCATCCCTGGGAGCCGCTCCAGACTGCATGACGCCGCGTGCCAGAAGATGAGAGGAGGAGGAGCAGCACAGAGAGGTGAGAAGCACTGCAGCCTCCTTGGCCATCGTCAGTTGTCAGTTAATTGCTAAAAACTGTTCACACGTTCCAGGTGCGACTTTTGCATACTATTCAGTCGGGGGCACAAAGGGAAGGGGAACTGACCACCAATTCCAGTCACGTTCCGCGACGCTCCAAGGCGGAGGGAACTCTCGGGAAAATCAATATCAAAGAAACCCAATCTTGCTTTCCGATGGCTTCCGGACTTCATCATCCCCTAAATGTGGCCAAGATGGTGCTTCTCCTTCCTCCTTCGACGCCGACCCGCTCTTTCTCCGAAATCGGGGGCGTCGAAAGTTATTTCTATTTGCGGCCATCTTTTCTTTTATTTGGGAGAAATTAAGCATGTAGGGGCCGTGCCGAGACCCAGTTATGCAAATCCAAGAAATCACAGCCAGGCCCGGCAACAGCACAGAGAGAGACTCATAAATATCGACGAATTCTACGAAATTGGTGGGGTCGTCCCAGGGTCTTCTGTGGCAGGTGTGCTCTTTAAATGCACGGCAGCAACTGCCAAAAAAAATAAAGAGAGAGACGAAAAATAAACCTGCGTCCAAAACAAACAAATTGTAGGTCCCAACTAGGGTCTTACGCGCACTTAGAGAAAAGGTATTACCTTGATCAAGGGAAAAAATCAAACAAATTCAGAAAAATAACCACAAATGTAGAAAGTGTGCTTATAATTCACAATTTGTTTTTCAGGGAAGCTAACCACCATAGAAAAAATCTTTGGGGATCTTAGTAGACCCCAATCAGGGTCACAGGTGAACTTAGAAAGTAAGTATAACCTAATTTTTGGAAAGAAACTAAAAACTTAGTTATTATGCAAAGTGTGCTTATAATTCCCAAGTAGCTTTTCGGTTGAAAAGTACCTCGTTAAGCCAAGTTCAATTTGTCATAAGATCTTTACTTGCTTCGCTCACAAATAATTATATTTTAATGTAGGAAATGAGCTTGTAATTCCCAATTGGTTTTTCCGGAATGCTAACCACCAAAGCAAAGATATTTGCTTCTTTGTAGACCCCAATTGAGGTCATACGTGAACTTAGGATGTAAGTATTACCCCATTTTTGGAAAGAAACGAAAAAACGCATCAGAACGCAAAGTGTGCTAATAATTCCCAAGTGGGTTTTCAGCAGGAAGGTACCTTTTCCGAGCTAAGTTCTATTTGTCATGAAATTTCTATTGGCTTCGCTCACTAATAGTAATTTTGTATAAATGTAAGAAATGTGCTTGTTATTCCCAATTGGGTTTTCAGGAGTGGTAACCAAAGATCTCTTTAGGGTTCTTTGTATACCCCAAATATCTTATCCAAGCCAAGCTCTGTCATGAGATCTCTGTTGGCTTCACTTACTTATGCTAATTATTTAAAAATTCCCCTACTTTTTTCTAGTGTAACCGCAATGCCCAACCCTCGCTGTAAAGCGGGGTCTTAATATGGCAAACACGTACCCCTCAAAACCGTTCGTTGGATCGGTGAATCGCACTGCGGATCGCCTCGATTTATACGTTTGTTTTGGCTTGGCTTTTCGTAATTTCCATTCGTCGCACTTTCAGCGAATCAATCAAACCGATCCGATCCGATCCAGAGCCGGGAAGGTCTTTGCCACATTCCCCGATGGACAGAGATAAACCTGTCGTCCGGCCAAGGGCATAAATCAATCGAGGCATAGTTTCTCGACTTTAAAAAACTTTACAAATTAGAATTGCCAGCGTAGAAGTTTTCGGCAAACTTTCGCCTCGGGGAAAAAATCAATACTCATTCCCGGGGATGCTCCTTCTCTCTCCTTGGCCAAAGTGAGAATTGTAATCCCGGAGCAAAGTTTCATCGCATCCTGCATCCTGCTGCTGGCATCGCTGCTCTCTTATGCTCGTCACGTGCCGCAGGACGAAAAATACTCCCCAACTCCAAGCTCCCATCTCCGGCTCAAGTTCTGTGTACATTTTAGCACACATATTCCAGCAGCAGCAGCAGTAGCCTGAAGCCTCCTTCACTCGATATCCTGACAGGTACATAGGATGGATGTGCATGTGTGCATGTATAGTAAGTAGGTACAAGTATGTATGGGTCTTAGGTAAGGCAATTACATGGCCAACTCGTGACTGGAACATTTTTTCGATGGGGTCACCATCTTTTCGGATGGGTAATTCATCTTGATATGCGTTTAGTCTTCTGCCTTTCAGTTGAGATGATGCCAAAGAGCTTACTTTTGATTACTTTTTACTCTCTTGGAGAGGTGTCGTTGGAGTTTTGGTTATTTTTTGGTTTGTTGGGGTCACCACATCCCATATCACCATATCTCCCAATCAGAAACCAATATCATTGACTTAACCCTCCACTCCCTATATCTTCCGATTCCTTATTATTATTATCACACCCACAATTAAGCCCCAGTACCTTTCTGCAACCACAGACCAAACATTCCTAACTCGGATATCATTCTCATTACTGCCAAAGGTCAGCCAAGCTATAGTGGGGGGGCAAGGCCTCATTTCATTTTATTTTCCAACTCCAAGCAAAGTAGCAAAGCAACAGCAGCAAAGGCAGCACGCTCCAAGCACATTTGCCATGTTTAGAATTAAGACTTCAGAGATGCCCGAGATGCTCCAAAAGAGCCCAAACAGCCGCAGAAAATGGCAACGGACAGACAGACAGACAGAACCAATTCCGAAGGCAGGCAGCCTCTCGACTCTTGAGTCTTAAGGCTCTCCAGTCTCGTCGAGTCTCTCGATTCTCGAATCTCGAGTCTCGGGCCCAACTCATGTTACTCACGTTCCAAACGAGCTTTTGTCAACTTGTCTAAATGATTTTTGCACACTGTAAACAAGCCAAGACACTGCGACAACGGACGGCTGCTCCGTTGGACGGACACGCGGACAGGCTTACGGACAGTTGGAACGGCGACAACATTCAGTATTGACGTTGACCCTGCACGATTGCGATTCAGAAGTTGGGACGGGACGAGACGGGACGGGACAACTCCTCCGACTGCCTGGGGCTGTGTTGAAGGTATGTGTGTGTGTGTGCTAAGGATTCCCAACCTGGAGCTCAAGTCGTGTGTGATGATGGGCCCAAGGAAAATAGGCAGGGACGGGGGACAGGAACAGGGAGCATTCCCCGTGGGAGTCTTTTGTTATTGTTGCGCTGATCTTTTGCGGATTTTTCGTTTCGATATTGTCGTGTAATCACGAATTTATTTTATTGAAAATCACTTGACAGGTGGCGCCTTATTTAACTAAGTTGTCAGGCCGTTCTGGCCGTAGCCCAGGGAAATGGTTATGGTTATGGGAATGCAAATATTGTTAGTCGTAAATGTTATTCTTTTTTGTGGGAACAGAGGTCGGGCTGGGGTAGATCCAGACATGTTTGGTGTGGAAAATACAAGGCTTAGAAATTGTGCAGACGGGTTTATGGGGCGGCTAAGAACTTCTAGTATAATTGTGGTTGGAAAGTACTTACTTGGGTTGGTTCCTGGAAATGGATTTCCTTCAGGGGAATTCATAAGATTAATATGATGTATGTATGTCTGGAAAAGAGAAATAATACGAGTATTACTATGGAAATTAGGCTTACATTTTATGAATTAACATAACATATTTATAAAATAAGAACTTAACTAGCTGAATATAATTTATGGAAACTGCGGGGTTTTTCTGTACCTATAACTTTCAGAAAATAAGTATTTATAGGTACTAATATAAATAAAGATAATAAATATGTAATAAAAGCTAATTAAATGAATTCATTTATCTCTGAGACTCTAAGGAACTTAAGTTTGAAGAATTGGGTATAATCCTGTTGTATTACTTCCAGTTATTACTGAGAATCTTGGAGCTGTTAGTTATAAAGTGTCTAAGTACCTACTTTTTGTATTCTCTTCTTTAACTATGTATCTTGTAACTATAATTCTTTACCTATATTTCTATTAGTTATTTTATTATTCTATTCCATTATCTTAAGTATATTTCTTTTACTTCTTCTTGAGTTAAATATGAAGTACCTACTCCCCCATAGATAGCTATTAATGTTCATCATTCTTCCTTAACGGTTGCTGACCTATCCTTATGGCACACACTTCCCACTCAGCAGTCTGTTTAGTGGGATCTTTCACTGTCTCAGCCCCAGCCTCAATCGATTCCGAATCGAATCTTCATCTCCATCTCCATCTCCAACTCCATCTCCATCTCCCATAATGGGAACAAATGACTCCCCCAGTAGGCCTCCTTATCGCGCCCTCAACAACATCTCGCACTCCATCGAGAACAGAAACACAACATCGTTTGGCGAATTCTCCAGAGAATCTGTGAGCAAGCTAGAGACAGAGAGACAGAGAGAGAGAGAGAGAGGGAGTGAGAGAGCCTCTCTGGCGAGGGCCTCGCACAATATAGTATATGATGTGTGGATGCTGGAGAGCTAGCCTGTCGGTGTGTGCGTGTGTATCTGTGTGTGCCGGCTCTCTGATGCGAAAAAAAAGCACACAAAACCTGCTCCACCACCATTTGCAGCCTGCAGTGCGCCGCTCCAAGCTCGGAGCTCCACTCTCCACTCCATGCCATGCCACGCCACTCCACTCCGAGAGCCGCAGATGCAGCGCCGCCGAGATGAGATGACGACGATGATGATGATGATGATGACGACGCTCTGGAGAGTCGGACCAACAACATGCAACCAGGCAGCAGCCAGCAGGCAGCAGGCAGCAACCTCCATCCAACCAGACCGACGACCAGACCAGGCCAACCGACCAGCGACCGAGGCGACCGACCATGTTTCCTGATGCGAGGCGATGCGAGGCGATAGTTTATCGCCAATTTTCGTGCCGTGCAGAGGTGAACGCGGACCAAAAACGTGCGAAAGGAAAGCTCTGCTCAGCTGCTGCCCAAAGGCGAGAGAGTACCGTAGCATCCGAGGCATCCGAGGCATCCGTATCGCCGCATCCGTATCCGTGTGCACCCGTATATCCTGCGGGTCTCTTGGTCTCTTCCCCTCAAGGTTGACTTTTTTCGCGCGACTTGCCTCCCCTTTTTGCTGTTTATTTTTTTGGCAAGCTTTTCGGCTGCCGTCGGTGCCTGGCATAGGGACAGGGATGAGCTGAGCTCAGAGCCAAGGACTCCTCCCGACCAAAAACTCCCCCCAAAAAAACGGCCATGCGCGTTAACGGTAAATAATGGCCGCCATCTTGGCCCAAACGGAATGTGCAAATATGTCTATATAATCCCCAAGTGCTCTGTGTGTGTAAGAGAGAGAGTGTGTGTGTGTGTGTGTGACGACATCAAATCAAAGATAAATAGCTAAAAAAGCTATCGCCGAAAACAAAATAAATAAATACTTAACAGGGTGGGTCGAGTTTTACATAGAGAGCTAAAAAATAAATATTAAATAAAAGAAGGTTTTTAGGGGGCAGAAAGAAGGAGTCTTGAGATGAATCTATGAAGATTATCTTTACCTTAAAGATTTTCAAGGAAATCTACATGATATCTAATTATTTATTTACATGTTTGGTAAATTATAAATAGTATTCTTAAGTTACTAAGTTTAAGGGTCCTCATTTTGAGACTTATAAGCTTGAAAATAAATATTTTCTGTACCAGCAGAAATAAAGACAAAGATTTGCCTTGAAATTCTAATTTGGAAAAGTAAATAATCAATAAAAAGAATATTAAAATATTTAATTTCTTGTAAATTATATTATTTACTTCATTTTTTTATGTAAATATAATAAAGTAAAGTAAAAGCCCCATAAATCAATAATATCTAGCATCCCAAAGAAGCTCTCAATCTCCCTTTCTGCTTCTATAATATCTTTTCTTCATAAAAAAAAAGAAAAACAAAAAACCGACCCACCCTAATGTCACCCTATCCACATCCCCGACTTATATAGCTCCAGAAATACATATACATATATAGTATAGAGGAGAACTCCACGGCATGGAGCACCACGGCAGTGGGTTCGTGGCCTCGCCCTGGGCCGCCGTTTTGGGCCACCACTCGATGGCCTCCGATGCAGGATTCGCTGCCGCCGCTGCTGCGGCGCATGTCCAGAACCACTCGATGCATCACCCCATCCACTCGCATCACCACCATCACTCGCACTCGCATCCGCATCCACATCCGCACTCGCATCCGCACCATCATCCGCACCTGGGCGCCGCCGGTGGGATGCCAATGGATCTGCATGTGCCGCAGGGATTCCCGTACTACAGGTAAATAAAGTAACAGGAGGAACCACATCATCCCATCCCACAGTTAGGTGCACCTGGCACACCACCTCTCTTTCGCACTCGCTATCTGTCTTTCTCTCTCTCTCTTTCACTCTCTGGTTGTGGCATGCAAATTTTTGGGGGCGTTGCCAATGTCGGGAAAGCGTCATCCAATGGGCTAGAGAAGAGTTGGATGGAGCTGCCCCTAAACTAGAGGAAATTAATCCACTTAAGTGCTTCCGTTTCGGGGGTGACTCCAGGGTAATTATAAATGGAGAGGTTCTCTCAGGGAGAAAGGATGTAAGGAGGGAAGTACTTAAGGGGATTTCAGGTGAAAATATTAGGAAAATTGTTATGGATGGATGTTAGGAAAAAGGGCTTAGTCAAGGACCTTATATAACCTCAAGAAATAATTCATAAATTATAAGAAAGATACTTAATTCCCTATATCCCTCGAATCTTTAGTAATGAGGATCCTGCCTCTTAGTTTTCGATTAAAAGAAATCGCTAAACGAACTCACTCTTGACCCCCTGACATGCCTCACACCTTGCCACCTTGTAACCATTTCCAACGAAAGAAAACCACCCAAAAAGTGGCTTTCGCCACTCAAAAATCATCGATAAAACACCGAAAAAATTTAATTTAACCGCGAAAAGAGGAGCAAGGTAGGGAGAAGAAGAAGGCCCTCTGCAGAGGTGCCAACATCGATGAAACTCATTATTAAACTAATTGAATTTACGTGACAATAACACTTTCGACACTCACTCAACGACGGCGGCGGCGGCGGCCGATGAACGCCTCACGAACTCCGTCGATTGTCACGAGATAAGTTCCTCGGACTCTTCTCCCCTGCCACTCTTTCACTTTCCCCACTCTCCCGGAATCTTTGGGTTTTCCACTCGTAAGACTCCTCCATAATGCATGGTTATTTTCAATATCGAAAAATGAAATCGGCATCAAAGAACATTTCGCCGCAATAGCCATGGCTGGAACCCAAGCCAAGCTCAGGGACTGAGCTCCTCCAAGACCTCTTTTAGTACATTCCCACAACAATATTGCAATGGCGATGTAATTCATGAACTCTGATTGGTGGTGCCCCTGCGAATATGACGAGGAGAGCTTGTAGTTAAGACCGGGATGGGATATCGCGATACCTTGGAGAGTCCATGATCCCGGCACAGCAGCTTTGACTACCACCAGTGGCTTGGGGTTTGGTTTTTTTCGGGGTTTAGTTTAGTTAGAGATGGACAGGATCTCTGGGGGGAGTTGGAAGCTAGAGACTAGAGATGGCTTGGAGTTTGAGAGTATCCAGGGAGCATTTGTGGTTATTGGTAAAGGCATGAGTCTACAGAGTTTTAATATAAATTGGAGCTTCGAAAACTTTAAGGATTTAAAGATTTTATTGTATATCGATATTAGGGGTTAATTATCGAAAACTTCGATATAATATTTAGAGGGTTTTAGAAAACTAATTAGGACTAGAATTATAAAAAAAGAAACGGTTTGGATTGCCCCCAGCATTTATTTAACATTTATTATAATGACTTTCCATCCAGTAATATGTATTAATTTATTGGGATTTAATCTTCTTCATGCAGTTTGATTATCTATATATTTATCTCTCTCTTTTCACATATGAGAATAATATTCGCAACTACATTTTGCCTTTGTGATACCTTTTCGATATTGATTCCATACCGATAGCTCGCTCACGCTCACATCTCTAGCGCTCACACAACACCGATCGGTGTGTCCCTATTTTTCCAGACCTTAGCTTTCAACTCCAACTCCAACTCCAACTCCGAACTCTGGCAACTCTCCTCAATCCTCGACTCTTCTCTTCGCTCACACAATCAGCGTCTATCAGCATTTTTCAATTATATCGGAATAGCGTTATCCGTGGCTGGATCGCGTCAGAACGCATAATTACTATAATCACCTGAGTTATTACCTTGGCGAATATTGGCCAAGACGCGGACGCGGACGTCGGACGTCAGGGGGGGGGGAAGTAATATTAAAAGCAACAACAACAAGCGGGACAAAGGGAGGAGGAGGAGGAGGGACAACCAAAAGGGTGGAATACAGAAATCTAAACTGTGATTGTTGGGCCCCCCTTTGCCCCCTTTCCACGCCCCTGCCTCCCCCCTGTCCCTTGATGTGTTGCCTCTGCTGATGACGTTGCTGCCTCAATTTCATTTTGGTCTTTTTCCCATTATTTTCATTTTATTTTTTCGCTTTTTATTTTTTCATATTTCTTTTTTTTTATTATTTTTTGCTTATGCCTCAATTCGTTAAAGTTACATTACACTGAGAGAAGAGGGGGTGTGTAGGGGGGAGGACATCAAGGGGGCCTGAAGATTGAAACAAAAAGACCTAACTGGAAAATTGCAGGGACGTTTGTTTTTCATTACAGCCGACAACTTTGTTGCAAGGGGGATTTCCTCCCCCCCTTGAAGAGGGGCTAACATCAGAGGGGGGTGGGGGGAGTGAGTACGCGCCAGGAGCACGAACCGCATTTTCATTGCACAAAGCGATCTCCACACACAATTTTCCACGGTCAGCAAAGAGGATTCCAAGCTCTTTGCGGTTTTCGAGGCCAACTCGAGGCCCCCCTCTGCCCCACACCTCTGTGTAAGACCCCCCCTTTGGGACTTTTAAGACCCCATCGCAGCGCAACGGTAACACCGCAGAAATGTGCAGTGAAAAACCATCATTTCAACAATTTATATTTCGAACGTGATTGGTGGACTCGCTATATCCAGCGGGAGAGAGAGAGATGAGCTCCTACTGGGGAAGGGGAATGAGGAGGAGAGGAGGGTCAGGCGGTGGTCCGGGGTGTACCAGGGTTAGTAGCACTGCAAGACGGCCATTAAGAAATTGCTGTAAAGCATAAAGAGCAAAATGAAACCGAACAAAGAGCACACAGAAAGCACAGCACAGAGCTCCTCAGCGCGAGAAAATGAAATAAAATGCAGCAGATTATGATTGCGATTATGCTGGGCTCCAACGAGGGGATATACGAGGGGGATATATATGTTTGGCGGGGATATATGGTAGGGGATAATGGCGGGTATAAGGCGGGTAATATGACGGGGGGATCTGGCGGGGGACACACATATAAACTTGATGATGGGAATGAGCATATGAGAAACGGCGAATGGACATCAAAAGCGGGAACATCAGCAAATGGATATGGAGAAACAATCGAGGAAAATGAGAAAATATAATAAAGTAGGGGGGTAAAGAGACATAGGGGGGTACCCAATGAAATCCTAAAGAAAGGAAGATTATGGGATCCACTTCAGCTAAAACTAAAAGAAAGAAAGATCATGGGTTCCCCTAATTACTTAAAAAGAATTAATTATATTTTTTAAATCTCAAGGAAATAAGGTCAAAATCTTTTTTAAAATCCACTCTTATCCCGTTAAGGACTTTCTCTACATTTAGTTCATTCAAAACCCATCCTCAGCCTTATCCCCAGCATCTTTGGCCACAAAAGAAAAGCCGCAGTTCAATCAGTAGTTTCCATCAGAAGCCCATCTTCAGGCCGCCAATAAGGAACGAAGGAGGAAAGCCCCAACCCGTCGAAGGTGTTGCCCAGGCCCCACCTAAAATGCATTACGGTCTACACTTGTTCGGTGGCTTCTCACCACCACCACTACCACCGCCGAGGATCGATCAAGAGATCCGCTCTGGCTCTGGTGGTTCCCAGGCGACGGCATCCTTCCTGCTGCCTGCCTGCCGGCCCGACGTCACATTCAATTAAATTATGCAAATCAGGCGCAACACCATGGAGCTTGAGCAGGACGAAACTCTTTGAACAGAAATTGACTTTCTGCGGCGGCTGCTTCTTCTTCTTCAAGCCGCCGCAATCCCCTTCGATTTCTCTCAACACTCCACCCACTCGCCACGACGAAGTTGCAACAACAGCAGCAGCAGGAGCGGCGGCATCAAGTTGCAGGTTGAGGCAAATTACAACATTGCCTCGGGCTCCTCAATTGGTTAAAGATGCAGCCTAAGGTGCACTGGGAGAAACGAGAGAGACTAGCAAGCAGGAAACAATAAAAAACCATCCAATGTAGGAGAGCCATTGCCAAGAACCTCTCATGTAACTCAAATAAAACCATTTATTTAGGTATTTATTTCATTATTTCAAATATCATGTAGAAATATTAAAAATACGCAATCTTTGGCTATAATTCCCAACCAGTTCTAGGGTGTAACATATGCTAAAATCTTCCCCCTCTAATTCTTGGCAGAAGTTGACAGAATATTCACATTTTTTTCTAAGGAATTAAGATATAAAAACTTAAGGAAACTTTAAAAATTATCTTAAATTTCAATAAAAGAATACTTTCCTCCCAGTGCACTCAAGTATTATCTGGTGTGGATGGCTTTTTCCATAGCAAGTTGATGAGCTTGATGTTCACACAGCCGGCAGGCATAAAGCTATTACACGGATACCCCCCGCCACAGTCGCCAGTCGCCAGCGAGGAGGATGTCCTTGCTGCCGGCGAATCTCAAAGTGAGCCAACAATTTCATCAACGCCAAGACAAGTCGCCGGCGAACTCCTCCTTTCGAGTGCGCGGGTTCTTCTTCTGGTAGCGGGCACAAAATTAATTGAAATTCATGCCGTGTTACAATAACAATCATTAAACGGCACACATACACACACACACACCACACACTTGCAACACACTCTCGACACACACACACACACACTGGCACACCCAAGGGCCAACCCTGTGCACACCCAGAGTGCAAAAGTACAAATCCCTGAGTGGAATATCAAATGCTGGATTAACGCAATGATTAGCCAGCGATTCATAAATCGATGGATTGCACATTGGACCAGTGACTATATAGCGGCGACTAAACGACTTACGACTTATGACTACGCGTAGATAGTAGTTGAAGATAAAGAGATACATACTTGGGGAGTATCGGGTATTGGGTATCGCCTTCTTGGCCAAGGGAAGTGCCCTGTTGCCGGGCGATCAAATAATTGAGATAAAAGTTCCAAGGGACCAACCCGAAAGTTCTTCAATAACCATCGACAAAAATCAAGTTGAGGAGATACTTTCAAGGAGAAGATCGAATTTATAGATACTCTGAAGGAGGAATATTATTAAATATGTAGGAAAGATTCCTCAGAATTAATGTATTACAGTATGAGGGATTTAAGGTTTATTTTAATATTTAAATAATAAGTTTCTATCAGTTTTCTTTGCTGAACAGGTTGGGAATTGTAGACATTTCTTGGAAATTATGCTAATATCTAAATACCTTAGGTGTCCCATTTTTTATTAAACATTTTCTCATAACAAAACTAAACAAATAATAGAATTGCGAATCTCAAATCCTCAGACCTCTCCCCCAAAGTAAGTGTATTATTGAAAAAGTTGTAGGCTGTAGCTTTACGCTTCCTCTTCCTTTTTGCTTACTTTATTTTTTTTGCAAAAAAAAAAACTTTGCCAAACTTATAAATATGTATGAGAAGTTTTCGAAATTGTTGGAATCCCTGCCGACCGACAACAATAACTGCAGCAGGAGCAGCAGCGTCCGCAAGGTCGGTAGGAAGACAAGCTGGGATCGACGACGATGATGATGATGATGATGATCAGCGGAGTCCCAGTCGATCAGTCGAACAGCAGTTCGTCAGTCAGTCAGTCAGCGGTCTGCGACTTCAAAAGGGAGCAAACTCGGGGTTCGCAAGGAGGTGGAGCAGAGGGTTCGGGTTCGGCAACAGGCAATCATTGATCAGCGGAATTTAGAGCGAAAATTTGATATTAAGGCCAGGCGGAGGAACAGCAGAAAACAACCGAAACAGAAATTACGTTAAAGGCAACAAAGTTGGCGAACCAAAAAAAATATATATATATACCTCAAAATTGTTAAAATAAAATTAAGCAGAAATAAACGCCCCACAATGTTTCTGGGGAGAGAAATATTATTAAAGGAGAGGAAAGGGTCTGGCAAAGAGGTCAGAGATCGGCAATTGTTAGGAAACTAAACCCATTTAAAAGCTCTTTCTTCCATAAATATATAAAGAAGAAATGTATTTTTCAAGTGCACTGTTTGCTTTTAATATAAATAATTGTCCATGGCTACCGCAAGTCGGTGAGCAGTCCAATCCTCCTCCTTCTCCATTACAGCCTCGTCTCTTTTGGGCACAATCAATAATGATAGATAGGCCACCGAGGGGAGGCTGGAAAGGATTGGGTTTTCGGCTTGGAGAATGGGTATTGGGTATTGGGTATGGGGAGGTGATCGCGTGTGCGATCAGTGTCCAACCACAAATCGCTTTGGGGCCTTTGACAGCATCATTCAAAAAGTAAATACGATCTGTCGCCGCTTTGTGGAGTGGAGCATGGAACGATCGATCCGCTCCACAGTGGAGCGGGTTTTGCAATGCAATCGTGATGAAATTCGCCAATCGAACAGCAGGAAGCTATTTGGAGGCGATTCCATGGTGACGGTGGGAAAAATTTACTTCATAAGGGGTTCGGCTTAATGGGGCGGGAGAAGGAACAGGTGTCGCCAGGAGAAAGATTAATTATTAAATATCTTCTATAAACTATAAGGTACTAAGCTTCCTAGGAGGAACATTATAAAATTAGAACTATTATTATTATTAAAACATAACCCTTTTAAGATCTTTACTCTATTCTCCCGATGACAACCTTACTTATGGCTTTTTAAGTATGTACAAACATCGTAACCCCAATCAGGGGCTAGTTAAATGTGCAGATTACACACCTTATTATTATGAAATATGTTCCATAATTATGGCCACTCCGGGTGAGCTGAGGGACAGCCTCTTAATGGTCGCTTTTGGCCAGCCCTTATGTAATTTCCACTGCCCAGTTTAAGAGCTCAGAGCCCAGGGAAGAGGCAAACCCTAGACCGACCTGCCTCCTTATATTGACAGTCCTGGCGACAACACGATGTCTCAAAAACCACAAGGCAGGAACCAGAGGGGAATCATGGGGGGGACCGAGACTCTGGCTGCTGCTGCTACTGCTGGCTCCTGTCTTCCTCCTCATGCCAATTTATTTATGGTGCGGTACAAGTTTTTACGCACTCAAGTGCTCTGAGACTAATTGGGCACGAAACGCAATCAAAGTGACGACGACAACGATGTATTGGGCCGATCCAGCTCCCTGGCACCCGCTCCTGCTCCTGCTCCTGCGACTGCGCCTGCTCCTGCTGAAGAACCGGGTGACACTCACTGGAATCGATGGATGGCTGACTTGCTGGCCCGGTCGATCGATCGACGGCTGGATGGATGGATGCCAGCCAGGACAGACAAGGTGCACAGAAAAACAAAACGTTGGGCAAACACTCAAGAAAAATTATGTTTTTCAATAAAAATTAAATAAAGTTTTGAGGTTTTACTAAAGGAAATTGATATTTCCAGGTGCCCTAAATGTTTGAGAACTTTATAATAAGTGTTTATGTTTCTTAAAGAAATATTCTCTGTTATTCAAAAAAGATTCCTTTACAAAGTTGCTTTAAATTAAAAGGTTTTCCCTTGTATTATAATCAGCCTGCTTAAATTATTGTGATTTACTTAAAGATAATTATTTTGTTATTATTTTCCCAGTATCTAGAATTCTCCTATATTTTTTTCCAAGTGATTTCACTTGAGAGGGCGACCAGTGAGTACACCGATCGATTCCGATCACTTGAACTTTATATCTCGGCTGATGAGGCTTTGATTTGTGGCCCTCAACCCGAGCTCGTCCGGCCAAATAGTTGGCCTATGTTCTACACAATTATCTGTTATTATCGAGCTTTATTTTAGCCCTTTTTTCATTGCGCAGCAATGTTGACATCTCATTGCTGCAGGAGCCTTTTATGCCAACACTTAAAAATAGCAGCCACAGGAGATGTTCTCCCTCTTTCTCTCTCTTTCTTCGCGATCTTGGAGAATTCCTTGGCATTCCCCAGTGATCGTTGAGGGAGAACACGTGTCTCTCAGTGGGTTGGGATCTTATAGGAGGTGGGTGGGTGAGGTGATGGCGAGACAAGAGCTTGGGAGAATTGAGTGAAAAATGTTTCAAGTGAAAAAACATGATTAGATAGAAATAATTCAGGGAAATATAGGAATTTAAAGAGGTAAAAATCCCCAGTATCTCCGCCTTTTAAAGTCACCCAATCCCAATCTCTTTCCACCAAAATTGAACACACTTTCTTTACTCTGTCTACTCTCACTGCCTTTCCTTTAGACTCCACCCTTCTGAAGTCACTTGACCTGCGACCACTGCTGATGAACTCAATCAAATCGAAATTAAAGGAAGCCGAGAAAGAAAATCCGCGAAGCAAATTACAATTTTGATAATTGCCCTCGAATGCTCTGGACTTGGGGAGTCCACTTCCTTCCCCTTGGCCGGCGCTCAATGTGAACGGCGTCGATCGATCGATCGATGGAGCGACGGATCGAGCCACAAAACTGCCCAAAAAGGGTCAGAAAATTTTCGGAAAAAAGGAGAGAGAGACCGCGAAATAGGGTTCCCTGGCTTATACTTTTTGGGGGCAATGATTTACGACTCGAGGAGCAGGAGGAGGAGCATGAGGAGCAGGAGGAGAACGAAGAGAGCCGGCCGAGGGACAAATCAATAAATTTTAGATCGGTGCTTGCACTTGATTATAAAGTGGAACCCCGCATATAATGTCCAGTTGTTGTATAATTTGAACAGATTGCCGGTTTCTTAGGCTCTTCCTTCCACTTCCTGTTGACCTTGTGGCTTCATCGGATATATCCTTGCTAATGTTATGCTTTGATTTTCTGGGCAAATACTATAATATATGAAATTAGAGGGAGATGTCTATTTACTTTATTTTTGTTATAACAAATTGTTATCTCTAAGAATATGTTCATCAAATTTGTTAACTCTGGCTCTTATAGTCCCTGAGACTTGACTAACCTCCTTGACTTGCACTTCCTGTTGACCTTGTAGAGAATCTCTATATACATATCTTTCCAATGAATAGATAGATAGATTTCCCCCACTAATGTTACCATCCCATCTCCATTGCAGATACCGCGAGGATGCTCTGTGCTGGGGCGACAGGTGAGCGAAGCCAACAAGTGAGCCGAGACATTTATCGGCTAATTTAATTTATTTAGAAAATGCCACAGCTTTTTCCCGCCGTAACAGCTTCACGCTAATCGAATTCAACAGCCCGACTTAAATGTGATCTTTTTTTTGTGCTGTGGCTTTCTTCTCTCTCTACCCTTCCATTTCTTCTACTTGCAGAAAGTCCATGGAGGAGATCGGCGCAGCCCAGTCCTCGGTGAATGCGCGGTAAGTGTTAATGTTACCGTAAATGATTCAGTTTCCCCCGATGGCAGCCCCTTTCTCAGCGCCACCTGACTTGGCCCGGCATTGGCGGCGACTGAGCATCGCATTTGTTAGCATAAAATTATTGAATGCCAGAGAAGTCGTCGTCGCTGGCTCCGAGTCCCAGTCCCCGGTCTCAGTCCCCGGTCCCCAGTACCCATCCCCATCCCCATCCATTGCCTGTGTTCAGCAGTCGGCGCGACAGACGTCAAAGGCGCATCTATGAGATACCTGGTATCCGCGGCTTAGACCAGAAACCGTTGCTGCCAGCTTGCAGGGTATCCTAATGCCAGGCGGTTAGGTTAGCTAAGAGAGCGTTTTATTTGCTATATTTACTAGAATTATTAATAAAACAACAAGCATATTTAAGCTATAATCTGATGATAACTTTTCTAAGGTAATCAAGTGTTTCAAAGGTCTGTAAAACTATAACCCATCTCTTTAGCAACCCAAAAATAGGGATACAGAGTGCTACTAACTCCCCCCACCACTCAGTAAAAAATCCCACAGATCCATAGACATTTAACCATTCTTCTGACAATTCTCCTGAGCTAATCTAGTGTAGAGCCCAGTTCGACTCGATGCCAAAGCTTGGCCACTTGATGTGCGCTGTCTGCCCGTTTGTTGACTTGTTGTCTTGTTCTCGTTTTGTTATGACATTTTACATTTTTAATGGGAATTCTCACATAAAAAGTACAAATATCGGACTAATTGGATTTATCTCGAGGCTGTCGCGCGTTGTCACACTCTTTTTCTTGGCTTGATGCCGGAAGATCTGAAGAAGACGCACTGAAGCACCAGGAGAGGTGAAGCAGAATCCTAGACAAGTTCTGCCTTCTGGTTCTCAGAGTTCTCTGGACCCTGGAAGGCGAGTCTTGTAGCAATTAGCTGTAACCCAGCAGTGGCCAGCAGCCAGCAGCAGCAGAGTCCCAATTCCTTCCCGAATCCGAATCCGTTTCCAATGAATCGATCAACTGGAGAGCACACAGAGGCACAAAAGCAATAACAACACTCGGTTGCAAACAATGCAGCAATGAGGTAAAGTTGCATTGCTCAAATTGATTTCTGCAATTAATTGAACAACGCAAATGACAAACTGACAAAAACACAAAACAAAACAAAAGCCAGGCAAAAACAAAGCAAAAGTGAAGAGCGCAAAAAAAAAAACCTGGAGCAAATTCCACTCTTCCAACTCCTCTGCAGAGCCCTCTCTTCGGAGCCCCTCTCCATGGGTTTTAACCAACCTCGAGCCATGCCAAGAATGCACTTTGGCTCCCGAACACGCTTCCAGCTCGCGAGCAGCAAAAGCGAGGACTGTGGACAAGGTCCTGGCCCATCATCAGAGGGTATAAATGAAGGGTGTTTTGGGCTATGGCTTAAATTGTAAAATTATTAATATTATGTCTACTCTTCGCCGGACTTATATTACTATTATTCTCATTTTTTTAAGCTTGTTAAAATGTAGTATTTTAAAAGGTACACTTTTAAATTTAATTATTAAACCCTGGCAGAAAATATAGCAATTTAATCATATTTAAAATTTATAAACTTACCATTTTCCAAGGGAATATTTAATCATAGCTGAGTATAGACACTCTCTCATAATCCTCCTTACTCTCCGCTTTCAGGCACCATATTCCCTTTTTATTTTTTTCCTTTGTCACGGTCATGTAGTAGTTGGTTTATTTATTTTTTTTGCTCTTACTTCACTCATTTTTTACGATCTGCCACAACGGAGGGGCAGCCAGTTACGCGCCCGACACAGTTTCGGAAGGTGCAAGAATATTAATTAATAATTCCGATCACAACTGAACACTTTTGTGTTGCCGCAGGAATTCGAATTATTTAGCTAAATACCAGAAAAGTGAGCGACAAGTAAACGGAACCCGGAGTTGGAAAGGAGATAAAGTGAATGCAAAAGAGAGGACGGAAGAGTGTTTTTTTTCCAGTTTTCCATTGTCTAGTTAATTTATCAACGAATAACGGAAAGTTTACAGCGCACGAAATAGCAGCGTTTGGCTGGAAATTCATCAATCAGGGAAGAGCTAGAAATAAATAGAAATAAATAAATATTTAGAGCAAAAAAGAAAGGATTCTTTAAATTAGTTTCTAAAAATTGACACTTTCAGAGGTTAATAATTATTATATAAAATATTATATATAACCATAATATATTTATTTTATTTGCGACAACTTATCATAGCTGCATTATTTTTGTAAAACGCGCAGTTTATTTAAATTTATATACTTAAATAAGATCAATAAAGATTATTTCTTCAGAATAAATATTCCTAGAAAACTCAATTAAATTATATCATATCCAAGACTCCATCTTACCATCATTTACACTTCACTTAAATCCTTTTGGAACACCATAACCGACAAGAAAGAAAGGAGAAGTTATCACAACCAAATTCATCATTGTGGTCCCAAAAAGTTATTACCCAAGCTCAGATCTCAAGATCTGAGAAGACCCCAGAAGAGAGAGCATCCCCAAAGAGAACATTTCATCGGAAGCACGCACAATCGCGATTAAGATCACGCTCCCGAACTGCACTACTCCGATTTCATGGCCTCCTTCTCTTGCTCTCTCTCTCTGTTGTTTTATTGCTTAATTGTTGATCTCTCTTGTGGTTTTTTTGAATTATGAACTTCCCCCCTCCCCCACCATGTTTCTGTTGTCACTGCTTTCGTTTCGTTTTGTTTTGTGTTGTGTAACACAATCGAGAAACAGTTAGGCCATAAAGAGAACCTCCACAGATCTGACAACAAGATAATGCATTTCTCTTGGCTACTCTTTTTCGAGCTGCGAGCTGCAGGCAGAGTAATTTGAAGACACTGGAAACAATTACTGGATTATTATTCGTAATTAATACATTTTAATATGCATTATATTAATAGTTAACCATTAATATATTTAAATATTTAATATATTTTAAATTGTAGATATTCTTTATAAGTTTTAATAAATATTATATCTTTTTAAATAAAACTCTTTTAAGATATTTTAATATATTTTCTTGGAGTGCAGAAATGATTCTTCTTTTTAAGTTTTTTAAATCTCTTTCTCATCTACTCTAAATCAACTAAAATCCTCTGATTTATTCTTAATTTTCCAGTTTTTTTGAGTGCATGAATAGGAATCATTCTGAAAATCATTTTGTTTACCTATTTTATCACCTCGCGTCAGTTTTATGGGCGCTTGACCCGCCTCCTGAACAGTAAGGTCAGGCGAAAGAGAGTGAAGAAAGGAGAAATGGTGACAGATCAGCGATCGCGGTTAGTTTATTGCTTCCTCCCCTGACTCCTTTCTTACTGATTCCTCTCGCTATCTTATCGGGACGATCACTTGTTCATCGATCGCTTGCGAGGCGCCCTTAACTGCTTGGTCTTTTCTGATTTGGTTTCTGTTTCTGGTTTTTCGCATTTATTGTTTCATTCGGATCTGGCCTGGCCAGCACGTCCACATTCACAACGTTCCTATTTGAAATGGACGCCTCGTGTGTCCGAGTAAACGTGATGGATGCATCGACTGCCAACTTTGTGGCTGTGTGCCTTCTCGGAAGCTCTTACCCCGTAACCCATACTCCTTCTAACTCAGTTCCTTAACACGTTTCCTGTTAGCCAGTCCGCTTCCTTGGGCTTTTAGGGTTTTATTGTAGTTTTTTGGTGGAAATGTCTTAATTTCCTATTTCAAAATGTACACCAAAATCTAGTCTAGGCTTCAGGAGACTGTTTTCAACCCAATCCTTCATCAGTATTCTTTGTATAAGTTAAAAAATAAAGTAAAGGATTAGAAAAATAAATAGTATTACAATTTAAATGCATAAAATATGATTCAAAATCCCTTAAATTTATTAAATTTAAATACTCTCAAGCTTTGGTCACCTCCAATGATGATTACTGTGGCGTCTCCACGAGAGACGTGATGTGATGTGGATGTGATGTGGAGGAGCAGGCCGTCGCAGACGTGCGCCAGACACTTGAGCTTTAGTTCTATTCGCTCTCGCTTTTTTCATTCATAAAAGTCATGCAGCGAATTCGAGGCTCCTGACTGGAATACTACCAAGTGTTTTTCGAAAAAACCAAAGCAGAAAACGCAACTGAAACCGAAACCGAAATGAAAATTCATGTCCATGTTCCCAGCGTTGCCCGCAGCACGCACACGCACCTCAAAATGGCGAGGGGGTGGTAACCCGGTAGGTAGGTAAGTGGTTACTGACGAGGGTAGGGGTAGGGGTAGGGGTTAGGGGTATGGGGTTGAGGCGCCACCACACGCATCGTTGCACGTCCGTGGCCATTGTCCTCGGGCAACTGAAAAGCCACACTCGCTGTCCACACTTGACATCCACACGCAGTCCACAAACACTTAAAGAAAATGTTGAAGTTTTTGATGTTTAAGTTGTGATTTGTTCTGGAAGAAATATCCTGAATCTTCTCCTTCCTTAAGTAAAGCTTTGTTGAAATTCAGTCTTTCTTCTGGAAGAGTCTTCAAGAATTTCTAGTCTATCGGAGAGATTCTAATTTCGTATCTTTATAAAAGGTTATTAAACCAATAATATCGAACTTGAGAGTAGATAAACATTCATCGAAACCTCAACCTCCAAAAAATTCGATTATTAATCAAAGTAAGCCTCAGACCTCCGATTAATGAACTAAATTGGTTATCGAAATATATCGATTGAGTCACTAAGCCTTTTTTAGAAAGAGTAGTGGAAAAGGTACAAAGATAGAATAAGACATATGATATTCTCTATTAAAAAGTTCTTGACTCGGTTATACTACGTATTTTCGCTCAGTGTACACGCATTTGCCAATTGCCGACCTACAGAAGAGGGTTCTTTCACGCGCCCCCGGACAATTTCAATGCCGGCCTGCCGATGACGATGATGACCACGATGTCTGCTCGGTGTCTGGACGTGGACGTGAACATGGACGTGAACGTGGATGTGGATGTGGACGTGGACATGGCTTACAGCCCCCCACCCCCCTTACCCCGGAAGCCCCGCATCCTCGCGCTCATTCCGGAAGCGCGAACGCTTTCCACGTTCGATTTTTATGGCGAGCGCGCTGGATTCGAGTTCCTCATTCATTGTCTACTCGGCCGGCCACCTCTTCTTCCTTGCAGCTAGCTCTTCTTCTCCTTGGACACTGCCCCAAACCCCCACCCCCTTCCCGCCCGGTAACCCCCTGCGCCTGACCCGAGCACTTGGCACGTTTCCTTTTTAAAATTCACAATTGCCGCCGCCGCCGCCGCCGTAATTGTGGGAGAATTCGCTACGCCAACTTGTCTCCTCTCCGCCATCTCACTCACTCTCTCCCGAGAAATCGATCACGTTTCGGTTTCTACACATGTTCCAGTTACGATACGCTTACGTAATGTCTATACCACAGCTCCCCCTGTGGGATTGGGTTAGGGGTTGGGGTTTCCGAAGGAGGGGGGCTAGCTTTAAATTGGCCGTGGTTAAGGCCAAGACAACGACTTTGCTCTAGTTATGGCGAAAACAACGGAAATTGGCAGTGGGAATTAGGTATCAGGGAAAAGGATAGCCGATCAAATCGGTGATGATTAAATATATTTTGGATTTATTTATTATTATTATTAAAAAAAGGTTTTAGGGGATCAATACCAGAGAAGACAATGAGTTTTGATCAAAGAAAAGCAGGAGACATGGATGCCCACATCTCTTCCCAGCTTTTGTTCGAAAGAGACAACTCTATAAATAACTAGTTGGGAATTATATTGTCTTTATTAATAAAATCTAAATATAATTGAATTAATTTATAGTTAACTTAATTGATACAACATTGAAGCTCCTTCCTTTACAAGTTTAGACTAATATATAATCGAAGTCCTTTTAGAAATAGCTTCAAAAATAACAATATAGGAATTAACTACCTCTTTAATCAGTTTTCAGGGAAAGACCTCCCATGTTTCACACATTTCAATCAATGTCCTTTTTCAAACTTTCCCCCATTTCCCTCATTTAGTTTTCAATGTTGCCAGTGACCCACACCTTGATTATGGCCGGGACCTTCCTTCCTTGGAAATTAAAAGGATGTTGCTCCACCCGCTCTTATGGCAGGGAGGGGGTTACTATGGATTGTGCACATAAAAGAGACAGCTTCTGTCTGTGCGAGCCTGGAATAA
Source organism: Drosophila baimaii (assembly GCA_018874675.1). NCBI lineage: Eukaryota > Metazoa > Arthropoda > Insecta > Diptera > Drosophilidae > Drosophila > Drosophila baimaii. Next base: position 26,065 of record JAEIIU010049212.1, on the reverse strand, counting down.
CAAAACGGCCCCCCTGCTCCCAGCTACCTGTACGCCCGCACCGCCTCTCTTTACCCCCTATATGCTGCAGGTTCCAGGGTTCAGGTTCATTCCGCAGGACATCCATCCGTAGGCTTTACTTCTTGGCCTCTCATTGGCATTTCGGTCACATACACAAACACACATAAAAAGGCGCGGCGACAGCAACAACACCCACGCAATGGGCGAGAGCGAGAGGGCAAGGCGAATTCCCAAATGTGTAAAGAAGTAAACTAATTGCTGCGCGTGCAGCAGCGCCAAACAAAAGCCCCATCGTCCTCTCCCTCTCTCTCTCTCGCTAGCTCTCTTTCTTTCTGCCTCTCTTTCTTTTTTTGGAGTACATAAACGCAAGCGAGATGGGGCAATGGGCGAGCGTGAATGAGATGGCGCTAGGGCAAACCAGTTTGCCAACAGGCACGTACATCCAGCCATCCCTTTCTGCCAGCTCGCGCTATCCCACTCGCTCGCACGCCTCAGATGCGGCTCATTTCGTATGCGCACTCTGTCGATTCCGATTCGACGCCGCGTCACGTCCCGCCCATTTGCACGCACACACGCTCCCGCCCCTGTCTGTGTGTGTGTGTGTGGGTGAGTGTGTGTTGTGTGTGGTGTGTGTGTTGGTTGGAGAGCGTGAGGCTGCTTAAAATGCTACTGGCGCTGCTCGCACATGACTCTGCAGGCGGTCAGGTGCTGCTCCCCCACACAGGCTCAGGGCACAGGAGAGGACTAGGGTGGCTCAATTTTGTTGTGAAAAAAAGAGGATTTTTTCTAGATATTTATTTTAAGGATCTACTAACCAAAAGGTTAAGGGTGCCTTTAAAAATATTAATCATATCAAATAATATAAGAGAATGAGCACTTGATTATGTAAGGAAAAGAGGAGGATATAGCGTGTTTCAAAATTCATACTTGGGAATTTTAGTCGCACATTTTTGCAAAAACTTAAACTCAAAGGAAGACCAGAGGTCATAATAGTCATATACCTATTGTGAATTGGATCTCCTGAGTTCTCTTTATCTCCTAAATTCGTATTAAGCTTAACTTTTTTTTTTTTGGCGAGTCACCCTGCTGCATTCGGCTAAGCTGGCGCCGCTGCCTCGGCTGCTTCGTCTTCGTGCTTGCCGTGCTTCGTCGTCGTCGTGCCTCGTCTTTCTGCTTCGGCTGCGAGTGTATTTGTCACCCCCGAATTTCAGCATTGCCCTCTCGCTCACTCACAGGCAGCCACCTCTGCCGCTTCGCTGTGGCTCTTTTCCTTTTGGCCTGCTTTGGTTTTGTTCGGCTCGGACTCGGAACGTGACTCTGGGATTATTCTGCACGTACACTTCGCCAGCGTCGGACGTACCGTAGCTCTCCGTGCTCCGTACTCCGTATTCCTATTCCGTACTCCGTGCATATTCCGTATTCCGTGGAGCGTTCGCCGTTCGCCCATTCGCCGTACTCCGTGCCCAGCGTCATCACGCTGCAGTTTCACGTACGCAACCCGGCCGTGCAAGTGCCTCCATATCCGTCTCTTTCGCTCCGACTCCGGCTCCGGCTACGGCTCCTGCTCTCCATCCAGTGCGTACCCGTAATTGGCAGGTCTCCGTCGAACCCGAACCCTCGAGCACAGCCAGAGAAACCAGCAGCAGCCGCCCGGAGACGTGCCAAGTGCCGGAGATAAATGAACTGGACGCGGCGCGCCTCATTTGAATGCCAATCGATTGACGGCTAGTTTCCCGATCCGGATCCACATCCGCATCCGTGCAGTGCGTGACCCGTAGTCGGTCGCTGGATAATTGGAGACACGTACCACACGCGCGTCTGGTGTCACGGACACAAAAGGATGCGGCCTTCGCGCAGCCCTGAATCCTACCTAGCCTAGCCCAAGGCAACTACTACTAAAGCAACCAAGTGCAATAATCATTGTTAGTGAAAATGTGTTAAGTGTTAAGTGGACACAAGGTCCTCGCCTCGCCAACTGGGAAAACTTGGAAGATACTCCTCAATAGACTAAAAGAGACCCTTCGATAGCCGACAGCGACATGTTGCCATACCAGGCTGCCGTGGCCATGGACTATGCCGGCTACCAGCGCCAGCCAACACCCGGGCATCCAGGCTCCCACATGGCCACCATGGGTTCGCTGGGCATGCCAGCGGTGCCGTTCAGCCACAGCTGGATGGTGCCCACACAGGACCTGTGCGCCATGCCACCGTACAACAAGATGCCCGGACATCAGCAGCCGCCAGGACCCGGCATGCATGCCCAGCAACAGCCCATCGAACCGGGGTTAGTAGTCATCGGAAGAAGGATCTCTCTGGAGATTTCACAAGAAACTGTATAGAGTGTCCTTATAGTAAAATTAGGGAAAACCTTAGATTTCATCTTAAAATTACAATGGTGTTTCCATATTTGAGGAAAAGGGTTTAGTATAGACTCGTAAGAGAAGCCATTAGTTGAATTTCCCAAAGCAAACCTATGTTTGAAGAAAATCCCTAACTAACTAACTTCGTGTTTAAAAATAAACAAGGGTATCTGTATATTAAAAGACAATTTTTATTAACCCCAGAAAGAAAGAAATATCATTATAAGGGCTCTAAAAAGGGTTATCCTTATTGGAAGACCTTTTAAATAAATTCCAAAGGAAGTTAAGAAAAAATTTAGCTTTAATCCATAGAATCCAAAAGGAGTATTCTTACTTAAAATAATTATTTAGTACTTCCTGAAATGGTCCAAAGGATCTATAAAGACTTCACCTATCGGAAGCAACCCTGACTTTCCGTTGTTAAAGCATTTTTATGCTAGTAATTCAGTTATTTTAGATAGAAATTATGTCAAAATAAAATATTATTGTAATTATAATACAAAAAATTTGACCGAACTAAGTTGGCTAAACGCTTAATAAAGAAATAAATGGTCGCTAATCCAATTGACATACATATAATAGGCTTATCCAAAAATGTCAGCATCTCTAAAAACATATATATTTGGGAAATAAAATAATATTTTCCAAGATAAAACTATTAAGAAATAAGAACTCTTAACACATGATTGACATTTTACCTTCAAATACTCACGATTCCTATGCTTCTGGAATCTGGGATTATTTATTTGCTTTATCACAGTAAAATTTTTTGAATTTACTGAGTCAAGTAGGCATTGTCAACCCACCGTAGGGCATTCGCAGAGTCTGAACAAACTTAAACCCAAAACTGTCGTCTTCATTGTGTACATTTTGTGGGCTCTTAAATTTATTTTAATGCGCTCATCACCGGCTTGAAGCTTCGTTTTGCTTGGCTTTATCTTAGCCGCGTCGGCTTCTGGCTCTCAACTCTTGAGTCTCGAGTCTCAAGTCTCGACTCTCGAACCCCGACTCTCGAGCTCCATCTCCAGTCGTAGCCTCGGTCCGGATTTCTGCGTCTTCGGCTGCGAGCTGCGCGGCAATGGAGCTGGAGATCCGTATCGCCAGCCAAGAAACCGTCATAAAAATATTTTTGATAATTAAAAAGAAACCCCGACTTTTGGGGCTTTTGCCACGGGCCAAGCCAGTTTTCCCTTCGCCACTTGCTTTTTGTTGAAAAAGATACAACAAAAACAAAAAAAAAAAAAGAACAGAAATTTTAATTAGTTGTGTTGAAATTTCGTTTTAGTGAGATGTCAGTGTACCTGGCGGTATGTTACACGCCATGTAAATGTTATTGTTGAGGGAAACCGTTTTTTACCCCCGCCCTAACCGAAGGCAAATTCAATTTTGGGCTAGAAAAAACATTAATCTTGGCCTCGTCAATATCGAAATGCCATTCAAATCAGGCGGGGAGTGAGTTTTTCGCAACGGAGAGATATGTGCGTCCGTATCGGAGGTGTTGCCTTGACAAATGATGTGCGGTCTTCGTTTTAATTTCGCACGAAATTCGCCACTGTCTAACGGGGGAACAAATTGCCTGTCATTAGCTAAAATTACCTAAATTTTTGCCTAAATTATATAGGAGGTATTGCTTTTGGGTATTTGTTTCGCCAAATAGATGATTGGTGAACAGTTTTTTGCATTAAAGTAAAGGTATTTAATATATAAATTAAAAAGTATATCATTCTTTGTTAGGTAACTCCCTTTAATGTTTTTTTCTTTCCTAAAATTAGCTATCTCAATCTCTCTATCTTAAATCCTTCCTTCCCCTTAAAAACTATATCATTCTTTGTTAGGTAACTATCTTTCTTGATTCTTTTTCTTTCTAAATTAAGCTATCTCAATCTCTCTATCTCAAATCCCTTCCTTAGGCAACTCTTTTTCCACTTGATTGACACTGAGTGTGCAAATATTTTTATAGTAAAAAAACACATATGCAATTCGATTAGCGGCTTAATGCCGGGAATTAGGGTATCCCTTAGGCAGTGTAAGCCGCTTAGTGCGGTCAAAGAAGGAGAGCGAAAGTCACCCAATCTTACGTATTTTCTTTGTTTATGCCTTGGTTCTCACAATATAGGACAACACAGGGATAAAGGCTAAGGTATAAAGGATAAGGAGTGTGGCCCCGGGGTCTTTGTCAAGATAAAAACTGCCGTTATTGCTTTATCGGTCTCCTGTCTCACTCTCTTTGTGGGCTCTCCTTTTAAGATACAGCAAGGACTCAGCGGGTCAGCTGTCATTATGCAATCGCAATTCGAAGAAAACTAGAAAAGAATTATTACAGAAGTGTTTCTAATAAGATAAAGGAGATGAAATGTGTGGGTGTTCAGTTCAAGGATAATTTTTTAAATTTAAATACATATAATTTAGGGACTCTCTTAAAACTCCAATTCCCACTGAATTTTGAGTAGCGTACACTGATTTCACTGCAGGTCAAAACAGCAACCACAAAGAGTTGTCAACAAACTTAAATTATGAAGGCTTGAAGGCAAGTTTTTTTTTTTTTTTTTGCTGTTTCCAACGAAGATGCTCACAGAAAGAGATGGCCGCCCGCAGATAGCGGAACCGCAGAAGGCTGAGCAGATCCATATCCACATTCACATTCACATCAACTGTCTTGGGGATCGGTGGCGGCAGTGAATGAAAAGTTTTCTGGGGGCATTTAGGGAAAATAACATAACAAAAACCCGACGAGAAGATGGGATCGTTTTGGGGAGGCGGCATTTTCACAGGGACTAGTATGCTGGGAAATCGTAATGAAAACATCAGCAAAGGAGAAGCTCTCTCCGCTCACTCACTGGCAACAAATGAGCTGCCATTTGTCCATGGGACAAACTGTTGTCTGGGCCCAGCTATTGTGAGACCCAAGAGACCCGAAGAAACCTAGAAACCCTTCACCCCACCCTCGCTGAGAGCGCTGAAAGGCTGACAAATGCCTGGCCATTAGTTAGAGTCTTCGGTTTGACACCATTCCATCACAAAAGCCGTCGGTTTTGGCCCAAAACAAATGGCCAAAAACGCTTCGCTGACAGGTGCGAAGAGGAGTCTCCTCGGCGCAGCGATCGGACACCTCTCCTAGCCATTCGTCAGTGTCTACTTATGTAAACTGATTGATGCTGTCCCTTTTAATACTTTATTTATATAATAATTCCCCTTTATTTATTTATTCTACAGCATCCTGGAGCTGCGCAAGGAGAAGTCCAGGGATGCGGCGAGATCGCGTCGCGGCAAGGAGAACTATGAATTCTACGAGCTGGCCAAGATGCTGCCACTGCCGGCAGCCATCACCAGTCAGCTGGACAAGGCGTCCATCATAAGACTGACCATTAGCTATCTGAAGCTGAGGGATTTCTCCGGACATGGGGATCCGCCATGGACAAGGGAGGCCTCCAGCAGCAGTAAGCTTAAAAGTAAGTAGAAAACGAGAGGGAATATACCTCAAACTTTATCTCCTTTTAACTAAAATAATAAATATTAATATAACCAATAATAATAACTAACTATCTTGCTAAGAGGTTCATGATATTATTTATTATTATTGGTTAAAGAGTCTAGATAACTTAGCTTAGTTTCTTTGGATTTAAATGGAACTCTTTCATAACCGAACAGTAGCCAAGTATATATTTCTAAATACACTCCTATAAAGCCCGGAAACCCCCAATTAATACTTACTAAAATCCATTATAGCCCTACCAAAAAAAGTGTATGTATTTAAAGAGAAATTTCCGTTGCCTCATTTGCATTTGGTGGCGGCGGCGGCGGCGACTGTACGGCCAAGACGACCGCCATATTGGCGGCCATTGACGATCGTTTGGTTGGGGGGGACACAAAAAAAGAGAAGACGTAGAGAGGAAGGGGGTCCAATGAGCGGCAATAAAAACCGAAAGCGGAAACATATAGCTCGTGAGGAGTCTCCGCTTGAGTGAAATCAAAACTATACTTCATTTTTTTTTTTTGCGCAAACTGTCTATGACAGAAATTATGCTCATCCGCGCGCACCTTAAAATGCCGCTTGGCCAGGCTCAAGTTATTTGTTGTTTATTTTTTGGTTTTGGGCTTTTGGCCAAATTTGCATAAAATATCGTTATTAAGCGCAATTTATTTTTATTTGCTGCGCATGCGCGACCATTTTTGGACACCGGTCTTGAGTGTGTGTGTCACATTGTGTGTGTGTGTGACAGTTTGTGGAATTTCAGAAGGCCCCATTAAAGTGATCGATCGATTGGCTGCCATCGCAAATCACTGTTTACTGTTCTTGAAAATGTATTTGGAATAAAAAGAAAAATTCCCCTTAAAAACTATTTAGGAGAGGCGGGAACTGATACAATATTATTTAAATTTAAATAAAATGAGGGGGATTTTTTTAAGAAAAATTCCCTTAAAACTGAAGCATTATCCTAAAGAATTAAAAAAGATTTAGACTAAAGAGTCTATATGATCTCTGTTAATTCTTTATTATCTGAAACATGTATATTATAGGTTTAAATAATCTTTCAAAATTCTTAAAACTATCAACAAAATTTCCTAAAATATTAACTATAATATTGATATTTTAATATTATAATGGTTTTTTAACGTTTTTAAAGTAAATTGAGCTCAGTTTTAAACAGCGACCGTAACGATTGTAATTTGTAAAATAATAGATTATAAAATAATTGTTAAATATTCATTAATTGTTAAAAATTCATATTAAAAAAAAAAAAATTGAACAATTAAACTTATTTAAAAGTTTTAAAGGAAGTTACTTTTACCTTAAAAAGTAACGATAAAGAATGCTAACAATATCCGAACTAAGCTTGGGTTTTCTGTTAATATTCGTTATTTGTAATACTAAACTGTGCTAGTAAAAAATGGTATAAATATTAAAATGTTAATTAATAATGTTAATTGTTAATTAATCTTTTGTGACTAGCGCACTAACATAAAAGTAGGAATACTGTAGCGCTAGGAATTTTATCGAAATAAATATAAATATAAAATACCAGAAGAAAAAATAATTGTATAATATTTATAATATTTAAATATGTAGAATCTTTAATATTTTAATGAACAAAATCTAATTTAATCCCGACAAAGAACCCCTTACAATAATCAAAAAGCCCACTCGCAGTTAACCAAGTTTGTCGACACTTAGCCTCGCATTAAAGCCTAACATTGGGGCAAAGTACAGCAGAGATATTCATTGGGGCTTGAGTTGCCCAACACAGCAACACAGAGTTATTGTCGTCAGCTCCAAGTGCTATAGGCTATGTATACCATCCCAGTTATTCCTCAGCCAAGCCAAGCCAACCCAGCCAACCCAGCCAAGCCATCCAAGCCACGTCATGCTCCGGCAACGTTGACAATGCATTGTCACGTCAAGTGAAAAAGGCATTCCACGACGACAGCCCACGACTTGGCCAGGTCTCAGACAGTATTCAAAGGCTGCCAACTGGCAACTCAACGGGCTGGAAGTGCACTTACAGAAATAGGGGATATATATTCCAACCAATATAGTAATTACGTCAAGATTTGTAATATGATAATTTCTAAAATATATTTAAACACACATTTTAATCACAAAAACCATGAAGAAATTAGACTTGCCCATTAAATGGACATTGAATAATATTATTATTTTTTTTTTTTGTGGCCGTGCGTCAACTGCCAAAGTGGCCAAGAGAGAGAGAGGCGGCAGCAGGGCCATCAAAAAGCCAAAAAGGTAGTCAAGGCACTAAAAAATAATCCAAAATCAATGGGGCGTTATGTATGGGGAAGGCGATGGATGGAAGGCAACGCCTTCATCCATTCAATTGGATTATTATGCGAAACTAAACCCGGGAAAAGCAGAAGGAGCTGCCTGGAGGAGGATGAGGAGCAACAAGCTGCAAGGGGCAATAAAAAGCACTTCAATTTGACCCACAGCCACAGCAAAAAAGAGCTCAGGGAGTGGGTGCTGCTGCTGCTCGGTGGGTGGAAGGTCATTAAGGCAGGCACAGCCACATATGGCCAAGTCCGAGCGGAAGCGGAAACTGTTTGCCAACTTAGCGCTTCGACCGCTGGCAAGTCGCTGGGGAATCGCTGGAGAATATATATATGTATTTACAGGGAAGAAATATTTGAAATGGTCTGAAGGGCCCTTCGATTTGCACTTGTGCGAATTATGACTCGGCCCTCGGTCAGTCCTCTCGTCCATAATCGTAAAATTCTATAATTGAATTAAATAAATATACGCCCTTGGCTGTATGGGGGATGTGGGATGTGGGATGTGTGGGGGGGTAGGCATCAGCTGAGGAAATATTGAATGTCCGTTTTCATATTTACGATGCCCTGCGGTTATCCTCCAAGTTCCTGTTGTCTTTCCCTGGGTTACTTATGAGTGGGATTGTGGGTGGAAATAGGGGTTTGAGGTCTAGGAGTGAGCCATAACTCTTATAGAACACATGCTTACTGGGTGGGAAAAATATTTATTTATTTATATTTGCTGGACCTCAAACAAGTGCTATTCAAATTGATCAAATAAAGGTGGCTTTAACCTATAGAATATGAGGTTTTGAAAGGGATTTCCTAGGTTTAAACAATAGGAAGGTAAATATTATTAATGGGTTTTCAAATTTAAATTATTTTTGAAGGAATAACTCTTGATTTATCTTAATTTTTATAGAGTTTAAGGTTTAAGTATCTCTTTATTTAAATTTTAATAGAGGCAAAGGCCTAAGTAACTCCTTAGAAGTCTTTAAATTATATTCTTATTAAGTATTTCTTCCTGTGCACACTCTCCACTCTCCCTTCCTAAAACTAAACCCCGCCTTCACTTTCGCCGCAGGTGCCGCCATCCGTCGCAGTCCCGCCGTTGATTTGTTCGAGCAACATCAGGGCACCCACATACTCCAGGTAAGTCACATGTCGAAGGGTTCGCCATCATGGTTGAATATGCTAATCCCAAAAACCCCTCTCCCTCCCTTTTCTAGTCGCTAGATGGCTTCGCCCTGGCTGTGGCAGCGGACGGACGCTTCCTGTATATCTCAGAAACAGTGTCCATCTACCTGGGTCTGTCGCAGGTGGAGATGACGGGCAGCAGCATCTTCGACTATATCCATCAGGCGGATCACTCCGAGATAGCCGAGCAGCTGGGTCTGAGCCTTACAAGCGGCGGTGGCAGCAGCGGTGGAGGTGGTAGCTCTGGTGGAGGTGGCGGTTCGGGAACTGGCATGGCCTCACCCACATCCGGAGCCTCGGACGATGGCAGCGGCACACACGGTACGAATAATCCAGACGGTGAGTCAAGTCCGAGTTGTCCAAGGACCAGGAGCGGGGAGAAGTCCTGGGGTGGGTTGTGGGACATTCTAAAAAGATGTTCGACGAGGGGAAATCTTAGGGTTTCCTTCGAAGGAAGTTATGCTTAATTGGGAAAAAGGAAAGACATGGAAAATCAAACCCAGAAAAGAAAAAAGAGACCTTGCAAGACCCCAAACTAATCCCAGAACTCTTTCCCCTTTCCATTTCAGTGGCCGCCTCCATGACCCAAGCCTCGACGAGTGGCTACAAGGGCTACGACCGGAGCTTCTGTGTGCGGATGAAGTCGACGCTGACCAAGCGCGGATGTCACTTCAAGTCCTCCGGCTATCGGGTGAGTCTCCAGTTCCCACTTGCATCCTATCCATAGTCCTCCTGCTATCCTCGAAGAAGCTGTATCCTTGAGTTGTTATTGGTTTTTCCCCATTATATTCCGTTTGTTTTTGGTTTATTTTTTATGTTTTTTTGTAGCCATTTTGCTAACTGAATATAGTTGTGTTTTTTTTTGGGGATTATATTTTATTCTTTGACTTCAAATGTAGAGTGTAAAGGGGAGTAAGAGTAAGAGACTAACCCTAGAAGCCTAGAAGTTGTGTTGTGTTGTGTGTAACCTGCATTTTTGTGCATTTCTGTATTACGTATTACCATCCCATCCACTGCTTATCTACAGGCCAGCGATGCAACGAGCAATTGCAACAACGCTAGTAACAATGCTAACGCTAACGCTAACGCTAGCAATGCTAAAAACGTTAAGAATCCGGGCTCAAACTATTCGGTACGTATCAAATAAAATCAGTACGTTTGTATGCTAAACTGCAAATAGCAAAAAAACAAAATAAAAATCCAAATCAAAATTTAAATTACAAAATTACTTACTTACTTACTGAGCAATTCGTTTTTTAAGTTCGTTACCAACTATTTCGGCCATAACTTTTGTGTTTGCTAAATGAGAAAAGAAAAAAAAGAGAAAAGAAAAGAATAGCAGAGCCACCACTGACTGATTTTAGATTGATCAGTATCGAATAACTAGTGCGGAAGCTGCTTCAATCATCCACCAATCCAATCAATCAATCAATCCACCATCTATCAACGCGATCACCACATATGCTCTACCACAACGTTCTACAGTTTTGTTTTGTTCAACAAGAAAGTCTTTACACTTGGCTAAAGTATTTATAAAACTCTGTTATAAATAATAAATATTTTTTAAAGTTAATAATTTATTTAACAAAACTTTGGAGATTATAAAATCACTTAAAATTGGTGCCCAAAAGTATGTTTCTAACTACAACACCAATTCAACACAAACTATGATCAAAGATGTTTTAAATAACAAGATGCACAAGAATGTTTTGTGCTGGCTCTAGAGCTGGCTCCAGGCTCTCTTAAAATGTTGCTTTAAAAGCCAGAGAGAGTGCACTCTAGAGCCAGCCCCTCACTTGTACGCATACAGTGGCAGTGCGGAAGTATTCTCATTAATTTTACATACAAGCGAATTCTTTTTTTTCGATTTTTACGCTCTCCAACTTTATGAGAGCGGAGAGAGCGCAATTTTTGTTATGCTTGCCTATGACAATATGATCGTTACTCATCTTGTTATTACAACTTTTTTGCAAAGGCATTCGAAAGAATTTTATATATTTAATGACACACCTTTGGGCATTTTTAAATTAAATGTCTCAATAAGAAATAATTTTAACTACACTAGAATTAGTAACAATAAATTATTTAACATATTAAAGCTAAAGTGTAAAGAACTTTCTTAGCCCCAGAGCCCACAGAATTCCTTCTTCTTCGCTCAGCACACCAATGTTAAGTTCATAGGCTACCCGTGAGGAGCCCAGAGGTTTACGCTGCCCCCCATCTAACCCACCTTTGGCTTCGTTTTTTTGACCCATTGCAGGTGGTTCTTCTGCTGTGCAAACTGCGTCCTCAGTACACCTTCTCCCACAGCCGCAAGTCGCAGCCGCCGCTCTTGGGGATGGTGGCTTTGGCCATTGCCCTGCCGCCGCCTTCGGTGCACGAGATACGGCTGGAGTGTGACATGTTCGTGACACGGGTGAACTTTGACCTTCGAGTGGCACACTGCGAACCAAGGTAAGTTAGCCAGGGTGTTATAGCTATCCCGACTCGACAACTAATGAGTGGGTTTTTTTGCCGTAGGGTTTCCGATCTGCTGGACTACACGCCAGAGGATTTGGTCAACAAGAGCCTGTACTCGCTGTGCCACGCCGAGGATGCCAACCGCCTGCGCAAGAGCCACACGGATCGTAAGTGGATTTCATTATTTTTTATTACAAGAATATAGTTATGGAGCTTGGAGGCTAGCTATTCCTCACGAGAAACTGATCTGTAAACGCTTTAACCAAGAAATTCCGGGATTACAAGAGCAAAACATACACATCTCCATAGAAAATCTTGATTTAATCCACCAAATCTTCTTTTATCCCTCCTTCCCTTTCCAGTGATCGAAAAGGGTCAGGTGCTGACTGGCTACTACCGACTGATGAACAAGAGTGGAGGCTACACCTGGCTCCAGACCTGCGCCACCGTCGTCTGCAGCACCAAGAACGCGGATGAGCAGAACATCATTTGCGTGAACTATGTGATCAGGTGGGTTTTCACCCCTAAAAACACCTCCAAGTAAACCCAACTAATCTCCCATTCCTTCTCAGCAATCGGGAGAACGAGAACCTGATCCTGGACTGCTGCCAGCTGGAGCCCAGCGTGGACAGCATCAAGCACGAGGAGAGCTTGGGCAACGACAAGAGCAGCGGCTCGCCAGGCGGAGATGCACCTGGAGAGGGCAATTCTCACCTAAGTGCCGGCGATATGAAGCTCAACTCGCCGAAGACCGATCCTGATGGCCACTCGCACCGCGGCCGTGGACGTAGTGCAGCGGCCTCGCATGGTAGCAGTCTGAACAGCCTGAGCCTGATCAAGGATAGTCCCACACCGCTGGGCGTAGAGATTGATGCCGGGGTGGGAGTGCTACCCACCACAGTGGCCACGCCAGTGCCGGCGGCCACACCCAACGGCAGCAGCTCTGGCGGCAGCGGAGGCGGAGCGACCACCAAGCGAAAGCGCAAAACCAAGGCGGCACAGCAAGCGGAGGATCAGGAGCGTCAGGAGCAGGCGATTCCCGAGCAGCCACTGCCCAAGCTGCCGGCCATGGAGCAGCGCGACCAGCAGCAGCCCCGCAGCCGCCTGCCCTCGATCGTGGACGAGCAGCAGCAGCAGCAGCCCGCCTCTTCGGCGGCGGACTCGGCGGTCAAGGATCTGGAGCATGCCATGTCCAAGCACCTGCCCTCGCCGGTGGCGGTGTCAGTGGCCCCACCACCCAACACCGACTTCAGCGCGGACTCCCTGCTTAAGCAGCAGCAGCAGCAACAGCAGCAGCTGGATCCCAACGAGAAGAGCAGCACGATCCAGTGGATAGGCACGCCCTACCAGCAGCCACCGGCGCCCATGCCCGCAACGGCACTCCTCCGCCAGCTGTATGCCAATCGGGAGAGTGTGATCCGGGCCACGGCTCGCCAGACGCCCACTGGTGTTGGTCCAGGTGTGTTTTATGGCGACCAGCAGACGGGACCCCTGCCCACGCCACCGGGCAGTGAGTCCTCGTACGAGAACCAATACCTGCAGCTGCACTCAGCCGCCTCGGCTGGCGGTCACCCCGGCAGCGGCCAGAAGACCTCCGCCGATGCCTTCACCAATCTGGTGTCCACCTATGGGGGCTATCACAGCTCCATTGACTACCACAACGCCATGACCCCGCCCAGTTCAGTGTCGCCGCGGGACTCGAATCAGCCCGGCAAGGCGGCACCCGTGCTTACCTCCAATGGCGGCGGTGGCGGTGGCTATGACTATGCTCCGGATCCACTGCGAGGCCAGTATGCGACGTCATCGGGTGACGGTGGAGTGCTGCCCACGACGCTGCCCCTGAAGCCGCAGGCATACACGGCCACCATGCATCCGTCGACCACCACCGAGGGCGGCGTCACCTACAGCAACCTGGACCAGCCGCAATACTTTGCGCCGCACTCGAGCTTCCACCTGTACCACAAGGGCAGCCCGACCAGCGGCTGGTACTCCACGCCCTCCTAGGTGCTAGACGACCAGGGCCAGTCGCATGCCTACCAGGAGCACCACCACGCCCACCACCACCTCCAGCAGCAGCAGCACCAGCAGCCTTACCAGGATGGCAGGCAGAGCCAGGCGGCGGGCGGCGATCGATGGGACTTTGTGGGGGCACTGGGCAAGGTGGCCAGGATGTTCTTTAGCGCCAGGAAGGGGAATCCGGGATAGAAGATCCCCTGCATCAGAGCAGCTCCTGGGCACTCCCCCACTAGCAATCCTTAAGAGTTAGACTAGGCATAAAGCGTTAAATGAAACATTAAATGTTGTTAAATAATTCTTAAGTCTGTAAATTATGAAACAAACACACAAAACACACACACTGAGAGACCCAATGAAATTAAACGCAAGAATACTCAAAACGCAATTGAATTAAACACACAAACTAACTAACGAGTAGCGAGTAACGAGTAACGAGTAACGAGTAGCGAGTAAGGCTAAACTTAACTAAAATTAACGACATATTCTAAGACTTGCATAGAGTGCCAAGGAACCGAAAGCATAAACCACGAAACCCAGCTATGAGGAGAGCGAATCGAATGGCTTGAACCCCCAACCCAATCTCTCTCTCTCTCTCTCTCTTGTTATTAATTATTTAAATCAATTGTAATTTTACCAATACATAGACACGCGCGTATATAAGATAAACTCATTATAACATATATATAGTATACCTTAACATATAATATAATATAATACTTATATTTAAAAAAAACATTTTTACAACATATCAAATGCTTCCTCCTGTAGGTCCTAGGATTTATCTGTAATCGAGACGCGCGACTCGACGACTCCTCGACTCGGATATATAGTATCTCTAAGAGTTCTGCTAATGTTCGTCTAATTCCGTTTCCTCCCCTATTGTATATTTAATGAATCTAATAGCTAAAAACAAAAAAACAAAATACAGAAAAAAGGCAAAAAACAAACACAAAACTGCAAAGAAAAAACAACAAAAGTGTAATTAAATTTTGTATAAAAAGCAAAAAGAAAGTTTCTCCCATTAAAGGCTTAAAAAAATATTTAATATAAAAGAGAGTTTTCTGTATTATTTGGAAAATATTTAAATGGGTTTTAAATACTGGAATATGATGAAAACAAAGGCTTCGAGAGCTCAGGGGTTAGGGGTACAAAAACAAAATCTACACGTTATCGACGATTTTCGTTACCCTCGAATTCCGATACCATACCAACTAGTGATCATTGGAATTCTTTCCTTCTAAAGAAAATTGGATATATTCTAGTACAAACCAACTCCATATTCTCCTTTTCACTTAAAAGTCTACCAATTACTTTAAATAAAATAAAGACGTTTCTGATTTTATAAACTTATATTTATTTTTTCTTGATATTCGTCTCACACGCCTTTCACAGGAGGCCAAGGCTAAGGGAAAGAAACTGAAATCGAATTCAATACAAAAGCTTTCCCAATTGACCTTTATATATATACATTGCATATGTACAATAACAGATTCTTAAGGATCTAAGGTAAATATGTACAGAAACAGAAACAAAACAAAAAGAAATATCAAGAAAATATATATCTTTGGTGTGGACCAAAGTCAAAGAGAGGGGGCTATCGAAGGAGGCAATAACATGAAGCAATATTCACAGTAGTTTTTGAAAATTATACTTAACAAGAAAAGAATACCATTGGAAAGGCTGTTGATGCTGATCAAGAATTTATATACTTTATAGGGTCGGAAATGACTCCTTCACTGCGTTGCAAACTTCTGACTAAAATTATAATACCCTGCAAGGGTATAAATATATAGTAAGGTATAAAGAACTTCACTTTTTACGTTTACTTTGTAATTTCAAGACCAATGGGGTAATGATATCTAACAGACTGACTTTGATGTGGAACCATATCTTTTGCAGGAAAGGTTTGCTCTTGAAGCTATCGAAAATTCAGGATGAATTACCTCCTCGTAACAGACCTCTCTCTGGTGCATCCTTAACAAGACTAACATTCCTGCGATTTTGGTATAAAACTCTTTCTTTCGATACAAACTAAGCGGCACTTTGTGTGTGTGTGTGTGAGCAGGATCACCCAACCATGATACAACTAAAGAAGGTAGTCTCGTTAAGAGAACGGCCCTCTTTTGGGGAGACTATTTGTTTTTTTTTTGTTCGCTTGCTATCTCTTTCTAGGGCGTCTCTGAAAATATTTAGAGTCCTCAACGTAGCTGATGAGGCTACCCTCTATAGTTATACCATGCACCCAACATCACCTCTCCTAAAATATGTACAGATGGGTTTTTTGGGTTCTCTTCTTAAGGAAGCAACTGAGTGACGACATAAGTCCGCCGATACAAGCCCATGAATTTGTAAACCACATAATTTCGCCCGAGTTTATGTCGTTTTTCTGACTTCGAACTTATGTCGCTTAAAAACGACATTATAATTCCCGCGAGTTTGTGTTTTTTTTTCTTGGCAAGCGGCAGAAGTTTGCCGTCGGCGAGTTTATGTCGTTTTTAAATCGTTAAAAAGCGACATAATCTCGCTGACGACAAACTTAAGTCGCTTGCAAACGACATAATTTTTTTCGCGAGTTAATGACATTTCAAAACGACAAAAGCTCGGCGAGGTTATGTCGCTTTTAAACGAAAAAACCGCGCGATTTTATGTCGTTTCTTAAAAGAAATCAAAGAAATTCATTGAAATATCGGCAAACCTATGTCGCTTCTTCTTTAGGAAGCACCTCCTTGACCACCTTTGTACTGGAATGTGCCAGCACCACCTGGCTTTCCACCTTGATGTGGGAGGAATTAACAGCGGAAGCGGGAGCTGAAGCGGAAGCTGGAGCGGCTGCTTCATGCTTGGCCTGGTGAACCTGCAGCAGGCCTTGATTGATGCTTGTGAAGCTGCACTGGTCGCACTTGTAGATGATTGACGATAGCTCCTGCTCGGGATGCCGCTTCTGGAGGTGTATCTGTAAACGAAAGGGTTAGCACAGGGTTTGTGGAGAGGAATAAAGAGGCAGCAAACCCGAAAGGCGGTGCTCTGGATGGCTGTGAAGTCGCAGTGGGGACAGGCATAGCGCTTGCGCTCCTTGTGCGTGCCCAGGTGCCGCCGGAAGGCATTGTGATCGCTCGTCTCGTGGTCACAGGTGTCGCAGCGGAATCGCTTTCGCTCCTGATGTGTCCGCTGGTGGAGTCGCAGGCTGCTCTTCGAACCAAACACCCGCGAGCACTCGGGACACTCGAGCTGCTCGTTGCGCTCCTTGCACAGATGCTCCCTCAGGGTTTTCCGCTGCTTGAAGGCAGCTCCGCAATCCTCGCAGCGGTGCATCATCACGGCAGCGACAACAGCAGGACTGGTGGCCTCTGCACCGAGCGGGGCGCCCTGCTGATCTTGCTGCTGCTGCTGCTCCTGCAGTCCTGCCTGCCCATGCTTGCCCATGCCCAGGCCCTGGGTGCGATGCAGTCGTCGGTGGTTCTTCAGTTGCTTCGTGTTCTTGAATCCCTTGCCACACTGCTCGCACTTGTAGTTGCGCTCCTCCGAATGGATCTTGGCATGGGTGTTGACCAGCCGCGAGTAGATGGGCGTCTTGAAGCTGCACAGCTGGCAGCAGTAGAGCTCCATGTCGATCTGGTGGGTGCGCCACAGGTGCGTGTGCAGGCAGTTCCAGTTGCTGAAGTTGCTGGATTTGCACTCCGGACACACCATGGGCTGGCTGGAGCTGGGCAAACCATTGTGGCACCTGCCATGATACTCCAGGGTGGCCGGAGACTTGAAGCGGAACATGCAGCCCTCCACCTGGCACTTGCCGCCCTCGAGCAACTGGCCGGAACCCTGCGGCGGCCGCCTCTTGGCCGCCGCACTTCCTCCTGTGTGCTTGGCTCCATAGGGACGGCCCCGGACAGAGGTTCCACCGGGCATTGGTGGCTCTACGGCGGCGGGCAGCAGATTGTTGGCCACATAGATGCGAGCGGGCTTCTCCGCCGCCGCCGCCGCCGGCGCTGCTGGTGTGACCTCCGCCGCCGCCGCCAAGGGGACTAGCGGAGGAAGAGGCAGGCCGTTAAGAGTGGCACTTTGGACCGCCATGGGCTTTCCTCCGGATGTTGTAACGGGTACCAGAGGTGGGACAACTGCTGCTCCTCCTCCTCCGCTTCCGCCTCCGCTTGCTTCGGCTACTGTGCCTTGCATCTCCTCCGGAGGCGAGACATACAACAGCGGAAAGTCCTTGACCAGTAGATCTTCGGCCGCATGAGAGAAGCCCTCGAGCTCGGGCGTCTCTCCTCCTCCGCCTCCGCCTGTCACATCTGTGGGCGTGGCAAGGGCAGTATCAGCATCATCCATCCAGGGCCAGCCCTCGAGGTCCTCGGCCAGGTCAAAGCCCTCCTCGCTGGGCCAACTCCCGCTCATGGAGGGCTGGAAGTCGCCCAGCGACTGTGGATGGGCCTCCAGCGACTGGGGATCCAGCTCCAGGGCCGCCTGCTGCTGCTGCTGCTGCTGTTGCTGCTCCACGGACGGCAGCTCCATCATCGACATGGCCGCCATGGGCTCCAGATTGGGCACGATCAGGTGCTCCACCTCGATGCGATTCATCAGGTTCAGCTCGTCCACGGTCCGCAGGTGCAGCGTGCCCCTCTGCGGGGCCTTCAGGATGTCCACGTTCTTGATGAAGATCTTTTGCTTGGTCGTAATGGGAGCCGACGTGGGCGGCAGGTAGTGTTCCAGCTGAACGGGTTGCGGATCCATGGTGCGCATAGGAGGCTCAATGGAGCTATTAAGGGGCGGTGGAAGTGGCGGCGGCGGCGGCGGAGTCTCGTCCGACACAAAGTCCACGCCAAAGTCCAAGTCCAGGGCGCTGAAACGGGTGTTATCCAGCCCGGAAACGGCACCTCCACTTCCATTAAGAACCGAATCAAAGGGAAAGGCCTCGGAGCACATCTGGGCCAAGGGGGCGAGGCTCGGCTCGAATCCCGGCAGCGGGCAAGTGGGCGTGAGTAGAGCATCTGCCTGGAAGACGTCCCCGCCGCCTCCTTCTTCATCGTTTACCATGCCTCCTGCATCTCCCGGATGCACTGCAGCCGGAATACTGCCATTGAAGCCCAGCCCCGGCAGGGCGGAGGGCAGAACCATCGGTTCCTTGAGGATGTCCACATTGCGGATGTAGATCTTTGGCTGGCGCGGCTTCTCGGGCACCACCCCTACAACGGGCACATCCAGCAGGCTGTCGGCCGTGATGAGCGGATGATTCTGCAGCTGGAAGTCGAAGGGCAGCAGCGCCGGCTCCCTGAGCACGTCCACGCTCTTGATGGAGATTTTCTGGCTGGGCTTAGGCGGCGCTGCCGATGCGGTGGGTGCACTGGCAGGTGTCGGCGGCATGGCTTGTTCACTGGGCGAGGCACCCACCGCCACGTCTTCCAGCAGGTCCAGGATGTTGCCACCGCAGCCGTTGTCCGGCATTAGAGGCGGAAAATCTGGCAGGGAGTTCACGGGAACTAACTGCTGCTCCTGCTGCTGCGGTTCCCTTAGACAGTCCACGCTCTTGATAAAGATGCGGCTCTTGGGCTGGCTCTGGCTTTGGTTCTGGCTCTGCAGCTGCGTCTGCGTCGGTGGTTGCTTCTTGGCCAGCACTTCGTGGGGCTTCTCGCTCAGCAGGGCCAGTATCTCGTCGTCCTCCAGCTGATGATCCAGACTGAGATGCAGGCTGAGGGCATCACTGCTGTAGAAGATGTTGGGACAGCCTAAAGAGGAACAGAGAGAAAATATTAAAAGGTAATCCCTCGAGTCACGAGCACACTCTCACCTGGACACTGTCGCCTCCGCTGCTCACTGGAACCATAGCAGGTAGCCAGATGCAGATGCTGCTGCAGACGCACCTGGCACAGGCTGAGGAAGGGGCAGTTGGGACAGCGCAGCAGCAGAGGCGGCCCCTGGCCATCCGCCTTGCCCTCCACACTCTGGCAGCTGGAGTTGCGGGTGGGCGGCGTGGGTGTGGCATTCAGGCGCTCCTTGGCGGCGGCCTCCGCCAGCTCCGACTTGATCAGCTCCGCCTCCGACTTGATTTCCGCGGTGCGTCGGCGAAAGGCATTGCGATAGCTCTTTTCCGGCTGCTGCTGCAGGTCCGTGGTGTGGATCTGGACAAAGGGTATGCCTTCCGTGGGCGGTGGTGCGGGTGGCGGCGCCGTTGCCTCGCCATCGGGCAGCCAGACAGCGGCTGCACTCCCCTGTGCGGATGAAACAGAGGAAGCATTGCCGCCAATGCCCAGCTCGTCGTCGAAGAACCCGTTGAAGGTGGAGTCATGCTCCAGGGCGTGAACCGGCGTGGAGAGCGAGAGGTCCGGATGCGGATGCTGGAGCTGGAGCTGCAGCTGGTGTTGGTGCTGGTGCGACGGGTGCGGGGGGTGCGACAGCGGGAGCAAGTGCAGCTGCTGGAAGACACACGGCGTGGTTTTGTGGCCAGAAGAACTCGCTGGGTGCTCACCTGGCTGCTGCAGCTGCTGGCGCCATAGAAGCCCGGATAGGCGGCATCGCTCATGGTGGTGGTGATCCAGGACTCCAGGTCTTCCGGTCTTCTTCTGGTATCCGGTGGGTGTCCGGCTTCCGGTTTCCGTCAATTCCGCATTACAATTTACATTACGCAGAGACAAAAAAAACTTTTTTTGGTCAAAGAACTGATAGCAGAACAGCTGTTTATTTCGCCAGGGTGGCAAAGTCCGTTTACTTATTTCGCCAAGGTGGCAACTTCATTTTACTTATTTCGCCAAGGTGGCAACTTAATTTCCTTAAATCCATATTCTTTGGGGTCACACTGGATCAGTCGATAGTTGCAAACTCACATCCCTAACCGGTGGCTATCGAAATCTGACCATCTCTAGTGACCCACGATAAAAATTGTAATAAAAACGCGAATTTTTGTATTTTTGTGTCTGTAATTAAGTAAATTAAGCCAAAATGCCGCGTATAATGATCAAGGGCGGCGTGTGGCGCAACACGGAGGTAAGTGGCTATGGATTTAACAGCTCTTAAAGCATCTAATGACTCCCTCCTTCCGAACCCTTCCAGGATGAGATCCTCAAGGCGGCGGTGATGAAATATGGCAAAAACCAATGGAGCCGGATTGCCTCGCTGCTGCACAGGAAGTCGGCCAAACAGTGCAAGGCCCGCTGGTACGAGTGGCTGGATCCCAGCATCAAGAAGACAGAATGGTCGCGCGAGGAGGACGAGAAGCTCCTCCACCTGGCCAAGTTGATGCCGACGCAGTGGCGCACCATTGCCCCGATTATAGGACGCACGGCGGCCCAGTGCCTGGAGCGCTACGAGTTCTTGCTGTGAGTCCGAAGAGCACACTTAGCCAAGTGGCTCATCCCTTAATAATCCCCAATCCTCCTTTTTACAGAGACCAGGCCCAGCGTAAGGAAGATGGCGAGGACACCATGGATGATCCGCGCAAACTGAAGCCAGGCGAGATTGATCCTAATCCAGAAACCAAGCCAGCGCGGCCCGATCCCAAGGACATGGACGAGGACGAGCTGGAGATGCTGTCCGAAGCCCGAGCCCGTCTGGCCAACACGCAGGGCAAGAAGGCCAAGCGCAAGGCGCGTGAGAAGCAGCTGGAGGAGGCGCGTCGCCTGGCCACGCTCCAGAAGCGACGCGAGCTGCGCGCCGCTGGCATTGGCAGCGGCAACCGCAAGCGCATCAAGGGCATCGACTACAACGCCGAGATTCCCTTCGAGAAGCGTCCTGCTCTGGGCTTCTACGACACCGCCGAGGAGCATCTGCAGAAGAAGGAGCCGGACTTCAATAAGATGCGGCAGCAGGATCTGGACGGTGAGCTGCGCTCCGAGAAGGAGGAGCGCGAGCGCAAGCGCGACAAGCAGAAGCTGAAGCAGCGCAAGGAGAACGAGGTGCCCACCGCCATGCTGCAGAACATGGAGCCGGAGCGCAAGCGCTCCAAGCTGGTGCTGCCCACGCCCCAGATCTCCGACATGGAGCTGCAGCAGGTGGTCAAGCTGGGACGCGCCAGCGAAATGGCCAAGGAGATAGCCGGCGAGAGCGGCATTGAGACAACGGACGCCCTGCTTGCGGACTACTCCATTACGCCCCAGGTGACGGCCACGCCGCGCACTCCGGCTCCCTACACCGATCGCATCATGCAGGAGGCCCAGAACATGATGGCCCTCACCCACACGGAGACGCCGCTCAAGGGTGGCCTGAATACGCCGCTGCACGAGTCCGACTTCTCCGGTGTCCTGCCCAAGGCGGCCTCCATAGCCACGCCCAACACGGTGATTGCCACGCCCTTCCGCACGCAACGCGAGGGCGGCGCAGCCACGCCTGGAGGTTTCCTTACGCCCTCGTCAGGCGCCCTGGTGCCGGTGAAGGGTGCTGCGGCACCTGGTACCGCCAACACCCCGGCCCATGTGCGGGACAAGCTTAGCATCAATCCCGAGGAGAGCATGGGCGTCACGGAGACGCCGGCCGTGTACAAGAACTACCAGAAGCAGCTCAAGTCCACGCTGCGGGAGGGACTC
Organism: Drosophila baimaii; assembly: GCA_018874675.1. Taxonomy (NCBI): domain Eukaryota; kingdom Metazoa; phylum Arthropoda; class Insecta; order Diptera; family Drosophilidae; genus Drosophila; species Drosophila baimaii. The sequence continues at coordinate 3,765 of JAEIIU010049212.1, read as the reverse complement.
TCCACACTGCCCGCTCCACGCAACGACTACGAGATTGTGGTGCCCGAGCAGGAGGACAGCGAGCCCATGGAGGTGAGCACGGAGCCCGCAGTGGAGGACCAGGCGGACGTCGATGCCCGCCTGCTGGCCGAGCAGGAGGCGCGCCGCAAGCGGGAGCTGGAGAAGCGCTCGCAGGTGATCCAGCGCAGCCTGCCGCGACCCACGGAGGTCAACACCAAGATCCTGCGGCCGCAGTCCGAGAAGCAGAACCTCACGGAGCAGCAGCAGGCCGAGGAGCTGATCAAGCACGAGATGATCACGATGCAGTGTGAGTAAATCCGGTAATTCCCCAGGGAATCTCATTAACTAACCCCAATCTCTTCCCTTAGTATATGACTCCGTGAAGGATCCAGTGCCTGGACAGTCGCAGCACAAGCTGGAGCAGCTCCAGAGCTACTTCAAGGCCAATCCCTACGAGGACATCTCGCAGCAGGATCTGGCCAAGGCCCGGCAGATGCTCAACGAGGAAATGGAGGTCGTGAAGGAGCGCATGTCGCATGGCGAGCTGCCGCTGGATGTGTACGCCCAGGTGTGGCAGGAGTGCCTCGGCCAGGTGCTCTACCTGCCCTCGCAGCATCGCTACACGCGCGCCAATCTGGCCAGCAAGAAGGATCGCCTGGAGTCGGCCGAGAAGCGTCTCGAGACGAATCGCCGGCACATGGCCAAGGAGGCCAAGCGCTGCGGCAAAATCGAGAAGAAGCTCAAGATCCTCACCGGCGGCTATCAGGCGCGTGCCCAGGTGCTGATCAAGCAGCTGCAAGACACCTACGGCCAGATCGAGCAGAACTCCGTTTCGCTTTCCACATTCCGCTTTCTGGGCGAGCAGGAGGGCATTGCTGTGCCGCGGCGCCTTGAGTCGCTGCAGGAGGATGTGCGGCGCCAGATGGACCGCGAGAAGGAGCTGCAGCAGAAGTACGCCAGTCTGGTCGAGGAGCGGGACTCACTGTACTCGCAGATTGAGGCCATCACAGGCGTGCGTCCCACGGCCCAGCAGCTTCTGCCCGAACAGGAACAGGTCTAAGCGTGAGCTTCAGTCACCTCTTTATTAGTGTGTCCAACGATCCGTCAGCTCACTTATGTAACCGGAGTCAGATCTAGATCCTTAAATTTTCTTATATGCACCGCCCCGACTTTGAACTTGAACTATGGAAACCATGGACATCCCCACCCCTTGACATTGTATCGAATTGATGAAGATTTGGATCTAGAATCTGCCTGGTAGAGCGGCGAGGCCAGCTTATAAACAAATATACTTTACCGTTTAAGCTATAAAAGTTACTAAGCAAATAAGTGCAGAAAATGTTCATAATATTAAGCGAAATATATAAAATAACCACACGTTTTAATTACTTTAATTATTCTTTATTATTTATTGGCACTTTGTTGGCTAAATAATGCACTTTGTAGGGAAGTCTAAGCAAAGACGCTGGAATTACTAATAAAGCGGCAAAGACTGTACTTACTAAGACGCCGAACGCCATACCGCTTGCTTGCACACGCATTTTTCGTGTAGGACATAGCGCAACGTCCTAGCAAAGACATGGCAATCGCGCTTTCTCTCTCTCACTACACGTATACTCACGCATTCTTTATCTGTATGCACACATGCTCATTCTATTTTTAGATTTTTACGCTCTCAGTTTTGCGAAAGCGGGAGACCGCAATTTTCATCCAAAACCAGAAAAATGGCAATTCAAATGTGTGGTCGTTACTCATCTTAGTAATTCTAGCGTCTTTGGTCTAAGGACCTTTACTTTCACTGCTGACTTCCCTTCTGCGCCAGATACAAACGCGCCTCGTCGGCCTTTAAATAAAGAGGTTGGATTAGATTAGATTAAGGCAGGCCTTAATTAATTTCAATATATCCAAAGATTACGCACTGTTTTGAACCACATCGAGGAGGGGCGGAAGACCAGTCTGGATACGAAGCCCATTTCCGAGCGCGGAGCAATGGCATGCATGTGTAGGTGGCTCACGCTGATGAAGGGCGGCAAATGGAAGCCGAACAATGTGTCCTCACAGGACACGCCCTGGGCCTTCAGGAACTCCCTCAGGCCCTCTTCCAGGCGTGTGACTATCAAACAATAAAATAAGTTTATAAACAAAAGCATGACGAGTGTAAATTTAATCACACTCACTCAGAGCTTGATGGGAATTGTCTAGATGCTTAAGACTTGGCAAGTGCTCTTTGGTCACGGCCAAAAAGTGATGCTGGGCGGCAGGCTTGATGTCCTTGAAAATGACGTATTCATCTGTTTCCGTCACCAGAACGGTGCCCTTATCCTGGCCGCTGGATATATTACAGAAAATGCAGTTGTCTTGCGTCATTATTAATTAATTAATTAAAGGAAGGAAGAATATTATCACTATTTTCTATTTAATAGCTATAGTTTTTGGTCCTTGGGGTAGAATTTAACTATTAAACTTTTCGGAATGAAAAGAGCTTTGTACTTTGATTGGACGGACAGCTGACTCGGGCAGATAGTTAACAATAACAACCAGGGATGCATAACTAAGTTCTAAACATCGATAAACTATTAAGTTTTCTGTTTATTTGAATCTAATTAAATTTTTTTAGGTTTTTTAAATGTAATAAATAACATTAAAAATTGGAAAACTTAACTTTTAGCAAATCGTGCCGTTTGTTATAATCTTTTTGGCCTGAAATGTTAAAGGTTTCGTAAGAAATAAGTGTAAAATTATGATTAAGATAGGCATGAAAAAAAAACTACTTCAGCAAGTCGAAATGTATATACCCTTATAGTTATAACAATTAGTAAATTTAAGTATGACTAATGACTAAAGAATTCTGACTGCAATGATAATAAATCATCCTCAGCAACTGTTATTAGAGAGTTAAAACCAAAATCAATGTAACTTTAAAGGGGATCAATGTTGTCAACCATTTTTCAGTGTCAATTTTTTCTCTGGTCCTTTTACAGACTTTTATTTATGTTAAATAAAACTAATTTAAAATTACGTAGTTCAAAAATCATTAAAAACTGTCATATCTTGGGGTAAATGTAGATATATTCAAAAAACAACAAAGCTATAATATTTTTCCCATAAAATGTCCTACCACTCTATCACAGCCATAAGATATAGATGTCCGATACGTCCCATTCTGACATACATATATACTATTTGCAATATAAATAAGACCATCTATAAAGTTCTATTCACGGCCAAAAGGATAGAAGAATATGGCTAGATCGACTCGCCTGTTGTTGCTGCGCAAAAATATACAATATATATACAAAAATATATATCATCACTGCGTTCTGTAAGCTAATTAACAAAGTTGTTAAGGAAACACATACAATCCTTTTAAAGCTTTTACGGCCTGAAAACATTAAGATCAACCAGAAGGTTAAATATTCAATAAAATATGACCTAACAAATATTAAATATATTTTTTTGAGAGCTAATCTAAATATCCTTGAAAGTTTATGAATATATTCAGATCTCCAACGAATATTAAAGGCTTCTGTCAAAAGATCCTTATAAAATCTTTACTAGAATATTTGTATTAATACTATTATTATTATTAATATTATTATTATTATTATTATTATATTATTTTTTTTTAATATTTGGTAAATCAAAGCCCAAGATTACTTATATTTCATCGCAATAAAATATACCTTTCAAATAGTTGTATCTTTATACCCTTGCAGGGTATTATAATTTTAGTCAGAAGTTTGCAACGCAGTGAAGGAGTCATTT